>JARHVA010000035.1:9117500-9407500 GCA_037957365.1 Torreya grandis | reverse complement strand
ATAAATGTAGATATGATTTAGTGGTAGGCATGGATACATCATTCATGTAGGCATAATTAGATAGGTGGTAGTTGTATTTTGATCCAAGTATAAAACAATGAGTCAGTGCTTATGATGGAATGCACTTCTCCCTATTTATCAAGACTTGATGTACCATGGAGGATTTGGTCATGATTGAATCCATTTAAAATTATGAACATGGGTGTACACATTAAATTTTTTTTCATATGATAAAATAATCTATAGATCTATCTAAAATGAAGTGGAAGTATTATGTGACAATTTGAAACATATTTTTGGTTAAGAAAGAGACATATAAATTTGAAACATCATCTAAAATTAAGTATAGAGTTGTAGCCAATAAGGATGTAACTTTGTAGAGAAACCATAAGCATTTGGATGAAAAACATGCAACATGGATGGTTTAAACAGTAAATGACCTTTAATCTTGTAACTTTGCATTTCTTGATAATGGTGGAGGCATAATCCCCCTTGATAGAATTAAGTTCTGAGTTGTAGTTAGTGAGGATGTAAATTTATAAATAAAAAATAAGCATTTAGATAAAAAAAATAGGGACCAAAGAGGTTTGATTATGTAAAGCATTAGGAATGCCTAGATAATAATACACTTTCATAATAATATTATCCCATATAATATTAAAATCTTTTTCATTTTTGTTTTCAATTATGATGATCATAAGATCATTTAGAGCATAGGATTATCTAGTTAATTGAGACTATTTATGTTAATATGAGTATCATTAGATCAGAGGAGCCAGGACTTTCATAAATTTTGAAGGAATCTCACACTAAATTGGTATATAGCTTGGTGGTGATTTAATTCTATTATTGTAATGAAAAACATAGATACTAGTTTTTGTAATGAAAAACATTGATACCTGAGATATTAGAATATTAGACCACACTCTTCGAAAATTAAATATGAGAATGAAGTAAATGCAATAATGCCACTTAGATTAAAAAAACCATTAAAAAAATATGTAAAATTTGTCTTAATCTTTGTTTCTCTAAATTTTCTCTTTTGTATGAAATAATTTTAATGAGATTCTAATATTTGATTATGACCCTTTCTTCTCTTTCGACACCATGCTAAGCTCAATAATCTTCAAACTAGTGTGATAATAGTCTGAATCTCAACACTTTATTGCAAACCTATTAAGTACAATGTTGGAAGGAATTATGTTGAGATCATGTAATATAGAGATAAAGTCTATTAAAAACTCCTTCTTGAAAGGCCAATCAATATTCCCTACCAAGTGGATTTACCTTGAAAGATTATTAGTTTTCTTTGTTCTCTTGTTTATTAGATTCTATCTTAACTTAACATTGTCCGCCAACCATTCCAAAAATTTACTATCTTTCTTATGAGTGTCAAACATATATATTGTTGGTAGCTCATGCTCACTGGTATGATATATTTCCTGATATTTAATATCACAAAATTAAAGGTTGTTGGACTCAATATTGAAATTAAAACCACCACCATAGACAATTTCTAAAAAGTAATCAACATAAAACTTATTGAAACCACTCAATGAAGAAGAGAGTAATTATTTAAAATTTTTTTTCCATGAAAATCCACATAGAGGAACATTATTCTTCCCATAAAATATCATGTGTTGCAATGGAAAAAAATGTGATTAAACATAACCTACATTAGTAAGGGTTAAGCCATCCACAATGTCAATGATAAGGCCACTATTCAAAGAACTAGTTTGTTTGGCTTTTATGAGACTAGTTTGGAGCTTTATGAGACTTACTTCTCAAAACCAAACTATGATTTGTCACATAACTTAACTTGGTGAGTACATGGATTCATTTTTTCATATACAAACAACAAATGCCACCCATATAGTGGATGTGAAGCATAAACCAAAATTTTCTATAGAAATGAAAATGGATGGTGGGTCTTCAAAAATTTTAAAACATCCAAGATGTCATCAAAATACAACGGATTCATCCTCACGTAACATTGAATTATAGATATGAGTAATTACAACAACACCTTGACATTCTATCAAAATAAATATGGTTATAAGTATGAGTATTTTTCTCACCAAATATGTAGAAAACATACCCCCAAAATTACAATTTAGATAGCAAAAAATTGTCACCAAAGCTTAACAATGCTAGAAAACACAATCTAACCTTAAAAAATAATATAGTATTATGATCAAGGAGAAAATAATAAAATAAAACATTAAAAATAAAATTTCATCCATATAAAATTTTAGAAGCCTCTGTATTGAACATATTCAAGGCAAATAACAATCCAAACACAAATAGGCTTATCTATGAAAATTACATTAAAAAAACACAGTTTTCATCACATTAACTGCTAACCAATCTATAACTTGAGAAAAGGAAGAAAATAATTGTGGAAGGAAACTACCTAGTTTCTATTAAGAGTGGTCTACATGAGTGATGTAACTTTAGTACCTATCATTTAAAGGAATTTATGGTGGTGGTTTAAAGAAAAAGTTAAAGCATTTAGATTCAAGCAAACTATGAATGTTATACTTTCTAATTTTTGATACAATATAAAATAATTTATATCTTCTTTATTACTTGGGTGCCAATTTTGCATGAAACATTTAACAAGATTAAGCCATGGGTTCCTTCTAGTATGTTTTATATATTACATATGTAGAGGGAAACCTATGCCAATGTATTAAGTTGATTATAAATGAATCAAGTTGTAATATTTAACTCTTCATCATCTATGTATTTATGGTCATGTAATCCCATTGATTGTTAAACATTGTAGTAGAATAAGACAAAGGGATGAAAGTGTCACTAATGTCTCAGAGCCATAGCTATTTTAAAGAATGAATATTAAACATTGCATAGTTGTATGAGCGTCAACACAACCTCATCCATTTGAGTACCTATTATGCTTCTTACCTTGGTGGATGACATAATATGACACTTTACCATAAACATCAATTAGACTATAACTATTTCAATAGATGAAAAAATATACTATAATGTAATTTCTATATATAAAATTGTTTTCTCATAGATCATTATAAGTTAATTGATGTAGTCCAACTGTATAACCCCAAGTTTAATATTGATATGAGATTCCATTCCCAACTTGTTTCTTTTTTTTTTATCCTCCCTACTAAGAAAAATATAAAATGTACCTACCAAAAGTAAACAAGATGGGATGAAGCCATTACAGATTTAGGGGGATTCATTGCTTCTAATTCTACTTTAATCCATGGGATATGAAACAAAATTAAATTTACTCAAAAATATGTAGGAATCTATAATATAGAAAAATTTGAAACTTTTTCTATGAAACAAACAAAATGGAAGTTAAGGGATCTAATGATTTTTTTGGCCAGAGGTTTTCATCTAAAGAAATTGCATTAGCTATCAAATTCTAAAAATTGTGAAATAAATGTACCATGAAAATTAATGAGAAATTGGAGGGTTATATAAAATATTCATAAGCCAATCATCAACATAACATAAAGTAAATACTACCCTTTGGACTTTTGAGATCCATAAAGCTCACCTCCTTTACCAACTTTATTAGCTTTATTAATGGCTTTGACTTTTAGGAGGACAAATAAGAGATCATAAAGTTATATCCAATTCCAAATAATAATGTATTTACCTCTACTACCATTTATCCAAACATTTATACTTCCACTTCCATTCTCCAAATGCAATTCTTAGGCTTTGTCTCAAAGATACAAGATGATTAAAATTAGATTGTATTTTATACTAGGTGTTCTTACACACACTAGCATATTCTGAGAGAAGGTTTTATTTTTGAACTTTTCCTTTCATCTTTTTGGAGATAATTAGGTCACTCTTCCTGTTAATCTAAACTATTTGTACTTTTATAGTCTTGTCATTTGTTAACATTGATATATTTTTTAAATATATTTCTAGACTAGTTGTACTTTTCTTGACTTGTCATTTGTGGACATAAATATTGTTTATTTATTTTTTCATTAAAAAATATTTTTTCATAATCTTATGTACAATAATTTCTTATAGTTACACACTTTATACAACATAAAATAATCACTAGCTCAAAATAAAAGTGAAATCACTTAATTTTTGACTTCATCAAATGTTTTAGACAATACAATATGTATATAATTAATATTGATCCAAAGACAAGGCATGAGTTCTAAATTAAGACAACCTTTACGCATATATTGAGAGGGTTTCATAGTTCCATGGACACACATTTTCACATATTCAGACTTGACTAAAAATATACATCTTATTATTCAATAGCTTGTTACAATGAAGAAAATACACATCTCCACACACTTAAAAAAGCCTCCATGGTCTTATTACATTCCATGGAGATACTCAGACCATCCTACCATCCATCAATAACCTTAGATTCTTCCCACCATTTTCATTTGCATTTTTTCCAAAATTTATCTAGAAAATTATTTAGTTTCCGTCCATTTACCTTCCATCAACAAAATGTCTGCCTTCTATCAGCTACCTATCCATGTTCTTTTTTTTTGACATGAGAATATTATTATTTTTTCCTTAGAAGTTTTATTAGCTAAATGTCTCTTCAAATTATCTTCTCCCTCACTTGAGAAAACTTTCTCTCCATACTAAAATGCCTTGGGTCATAGCATGCTCACCACATGGATATCCATACAAATATCCTCATGTCATAACATACATGCCACATGGACAGTCATTATAATCTAAAAACATAAGATTGAACAATATTTTTATCCTTGCACCAACACATACACAAATAAATGTGTGCAAGCTCATGTAAACATCAAAAACTACTAGTGAATGAATGACGTTGCAAAAAAAACAAAAAAATAAATAAATCACACAAGCACTCTTTTTTTTATTGATGCAAGATTGTAAAAACCCTTGGATGCTCATGCATTAGACATCCAAGATTTTTAGAATGTGAGATCCTATTCACATAGATGGGATTTGTGGTAAAACCAATCTTTTGAACATGAAGTATAATGGCCATGGCATACCCTTCCAACACATAAAATAATTCAAATGATTGTCATGCCTTTTATTCCATTTCTTGCTCCTTTTTGGCTTAAAATCCTTTTTTCTCTTCTTACCTATGTTATTCATTTTCTCCTTTGTGGGATTGATCATAGCCTAACTGGCTCCACCAAATGCTTATCTTATTCTCTTGCCATCTACTTTTGGGCTGAAAACCACATTCATTTGACCACCTCCACAAAGATGTTCTTTCTTGCATATTTTCTCTTATTTATTTGAATGCACTATTGTCCATGCACCTCTGCCTAAATATTTCTTGGATTTGTTCACTCATTATCAAAGTTAATGTTGGATTCTTTCTTTTTTCACTATTTAATCTTTGTATCCCTCTTCTCTCATGGTTTCCATCTCTGTCTTCACTTTTATCCTTGCCACTACCACCACACTTATGGCTTCTTCATTCATAATAATCTTAAAAAAATATTATTCTTCCTTCACTTTTGCACATGCTCTAATGTAAAAACCAGTTAGTCCTCCTCATTTATTATGAACTAAAATGGTTCACTCTCATGATGGAATCCCATAGGACATTATAAAAAACCTCCAAGGTTGTTCTCTCTTCATTGTTATTTGCATTAGATACAAGTTGATTGCATTCAAATTATTTTTATTTTCCCTCACATTCTTAGACTCTTATAGACATGCACATAAATAAATTTTAGACAAAACAAGGTTTTCAACATTACCCTTCTCATTATTTTCCTCTTTGGCTAATGTATGAATCACCTGTTCCTCTTCACATTCTTCCTAGAGTGCATAAATTTGCACTTTAGCCACCTTTGTTTTTTCCTCCATAGAAACTTGAAACTCTTCTTTTCTATTCTGTAATTTTTTTCCCTCTAAAAGAGAATATGAAAATGCATTTCCTTGCATGGAAATATTCTTCTTCTCTTCATGATAAAGCCTCAATGCCTCAAGCTTCTTCAACCATTTTATTCGTAATTGTAGGTGAAAAAAATGACGCACAAACTTGGAAACCATATTTTCCCAAATGTTCACTTTCTTCTTTCCTTTCCATCTTTCTCTTATTAGATTCAACTTTGTGATGCATGGTTAGACACTCTCTCAAGGACACATATTGAGCATAATTTCCTAGACTTGACAAACTTCAACAAGCTTTATTCATTGAATTCAATAACAAAACATTACAAAGAATACACTTACTTACTCTCTTGTATAACTCATGCGTTCATAGTATTTTTACATTCATGGAGATGATTCAGACTCATATACAATCCTCTAAGAAATCAACATTATTTTTTCCTTTCTCTTTTCTCCTCTTTTGGAGAACTTTCCAATACTTAACTGCAACTCCACATAGTTTATTACTTGAAACCTTTACCCTCATAGGGTCTTCAATACTCTCATATTCAAAATGAACTTATAGCTCCACTATCCATTTCAAGAACTTATCCATCCACCCTTTACTTGAAAACATAGACATTTTAGCTTCAGGATGATTCTTTACACACTCAAACACCTCTATGGGTTTATTCTCTTTTCTCATTGCTAGGACAATGATTTTATGTTTCACTTTCTCCAAGATATCCATCAACTCTTGGATTTTCTTAAAAATATTTGCCAAGTCTAAAAATTCTTGTGTTCCTCTTTTGTGTGCCATCTCCCCTTTACAATCATCCTACTCTTTCACAACCTACAATAGACTCATATAATAACCTCTCACTCACTTCCACAACACTTGCAATATTTCTCTCACACCTAAAACAAACTCATCCTCACACTCATGCAAGCTTGTTTTTCACAACTTGTAGCTCACTAAGCAAAATTCTCTTTCATAGCCTACAATTGACTCATACAAGAGCCTTAAATACTCAACTTGTAAATAAAACATGCTATGATACCAAATGGTTCAAACAAAGGGTAGGGAATATAAATAATGAAAATATTTATGCATGTGTTTCAAGGGTTTCATAGTTCTATAGACACACATTTTCAAATATTCAAACTTGACTAAAAATACACATCTTATTGTATTCAATAACTTGTAACAATGAACAAAATACACTTATAAATGCTTCTATGGGCTTATTACATTCCATGGAGATAATCAAAACCTCATACGATCTATCAAAATCCCAACATTCTTCCCTCCATTCTCCTTTGCATTCTACCCCAAAATATGTCTAATTTTTTTATAGCTTATGCCCATTTGCCTTATATTATAAAAATGTTCACCAAACATCCATCTTATGTCATCCACTTATATAGGCTCATTTTTTTGTCACTTGAGCATCTTATTTTTTTGCCTTATCCATTTTATTGGCTGAATGTATCTTTTAATTCTATTCTCTCTCACTTGAGAAGACATCCTCTCCATACTTAAATACCTTGGGTCATAACATGATTTCCACATGGGTATTCACACCCATATTTCTCATGTCATAACATACATGCCATATAGACAATCATTGAAATATGAAAACATAAGTTTGAATAATATTTGTACCCTTACACTGACACATACACAAATAAATGTGTGCAAGCTCATGTGAATGTTAAGAACTGATGGTGAATGAATAACCATGAAAAAAAAACAAAAAAATAAAATAAATAACACAAACACTTTGTTTTTGGTTGATGCAAGATTGCATGAACCCTTAGATTCTCTTGCATCAGACACTTGAGGTTTTAAAAATGTGATCTCCTACTCACATAGATAGGATAAGTGGTAAAATCTCTCTTTTGAAGATGAAGCTTAATTTCCATGGCATCCCATTCCAACACACCAAATACTTTAATTAACTATCATTCTTTTTCTTTCTCTTACGACTCCTTGTTTGATTAAAATACTTTCTTCTCTTCTTACTTAAGCATTTCCTTTTATCCTTTATGGGATTAGACACACCATAGCCCAACCACCTCCACCAAATACTTATCTTATTCTCTCTCCATCTACTTGTGGGATGAAACACATCTTCATCTAAACACCTCCACCAAGATGTTCCTTCTTACATATTTTATCTTATGAGTTTAAACCCAATGTTGTTCATCCACCTCCATCTAAAGCTTTCTTGGATTCATTCACTCACTATCCAAATTATTATTGGATTCTTCCTATTTTCAATCTTTACTGTTTGAAGCTCCATCTAAGTCTATGTTACTTGTGACTAGGTTTATTATAGTACAAAAGTGACATAACGACACCATATGCACTTGCATCCATGGAAAATGGGGATAATTTGATGAAAATTTGTGCATGATCATCCAAACTCACTTCAAATTTATGGAAAATTGGTTTTAATGGGGAAACATAAGTTTCATTAGGGACTCACACACATCCTACTACACCTTAATGTCATTTTTTACTTGTGGTTATGGGGATCATAACCCCAAAACAACACAACAACACCATATTCCTTCTTGCATATGTTATCTTATGAGTTTAAACCCAATGTTGTTCATCCACCTACATCTAAAGCTTTCTTGGATTCATTCACTCACTATCCAACTTATTATTGGATTCTTCCTATTGTCACTCTTTACTATTTGGAGCTCCTCTTCTCTCATGGTTTCTATGTTTTTTATGCTTTTCTCCTTGCCACTACCACCATACTTGAGGCTTCTTCATTTATAAGAGTCTTAAAAGACTCTTCTTCTTCATTCACTTTTGCACATGCTCTTGCTGATGTAAAAATTAGTTGTTCTTAATCATATCTTGTGAAGTCAAGCAGTTCACTCTCACGATGGAATCCCATAGCCCATTATTAAAAACCTCCATGGTTATTATCTCTTCATTTTTATTTGCATCATCTACAAGTTGATTGTGTTTAACTAATTTTTATTCTCCATCACATTTTTGGACTCTTCTAGACTTGCACATAAATAAATGTTAGACAAAATAGGGTTTTAAACATTACCCTTCTCATTCTTTTCCTCTATAGATGATGTATGAATCACCTTCTCCTCTTCACATTCTTCCTTGAGTGTATAAATTTTCACTTCAACCACCTTTGTTTTTTCCTCCATGAAAACCTCAAACTCTTCTTTGTTGTCTATAACCTTTCTTCCCTCTAAAAGAGAATAGCTAAATACATTGCCTTGAATGGAAATATTCTTATTCTTTTCATGATCAAGCCTCAATCCCTCAAGCTTATTTATCCATTTTATCCACAATTGTGGGTGAAAAAAATGACCCACCAACTTTGAAAACATATGTTCCCAACCACTCACTTTATTATTTACTTTCCATCTTTTCTTATTGGATTTAGTTTTGTGATGTATGGTTATACACTCTCTCATGGACACACATTGAGCACAATTTCCCAAACTTGACAAACTTATACAATCTTTATTCATTGAATTGAATAATAAAACATTACAAAGAAACACACTTATTTACTCGCGTATACACACTCATGACTTCATAGGATTATTAAATTCATGAAAATGATTGAGATTCTCATACAATCCTACAACAACTTGACATTGTTTTTTCCTTTCTCTCTTTCTCCTCTCTTGGAGAACTTTCCATTACTAAGTTGTAATTCCACATAGTCTCTTACTTTAAAACTTTACCCTCATATAGTATTCAATATTCTCATATTAAAAATGAAATTTTAGGTCCACTATCCATTTCAAGAGCTTATCTAGTCTTACTTTACTTGAAAATATAGAAACTTTAGGTTCATGATGATTCTCTATATGCTCCAACACCTCTATTGGTTTATTCTCTTTTCTCATCATTGGGACAACTTAGTATGCTGCACTCTCTCCAATATATCCATCAACTATTGGATTTTATTAGAAATATTTTCCAGGGCTAAAACTTCTCATGCTCTTCCTCTTTTGTGTGCCATCTCTCTCAAAAAGCATGCTTCTCTTTCATGACCTATAATAGACTCAAAAATATCCTCTCACTCACTTCCACAACACTTACAAGACTTATCTCACACCTATAACAAACTCATCCTCACACTCATGCAAGCTTATTTTCACAACTTGTAGCTCACTGAGCAAGAAATTCTCTTTCACAACTTGCAATTGACTCATACAAGAGCCTTAAACCTCAACTTGAAAGGAAAACACCTTGATATAATACTAAATGATTCAAACACAAGGTAAGGAGTCCAACTAAGGAAAACCTTTACACCCTTGTTTCAAGGGTTTCACAGTTCCATGGACACACATTTTCACATATTCAGACTTGAATAGAAATACACATCTTATTGTATTCAATATATTATTATAATGAATAAAATATGCATCCCCACACACTTAAAAATGCCTCTATGGGATTATTACATTCCTTGGAGATACTCAAAACCTCATACCATCCATCAACAACCCATCATTCATCCCTCCATTTTAATTTACATTATGTCTCAAAATATGTCCAAAACACTCTTAAGCTTTTGTCTATTTACCTTCTATCATCAAAACGTTTACCAAACATTCATATTCTTTTAGTCAACTATATAGGTTCATTTTTTTGTGACCTTAGAATCTTATGTATTGCCTTAGCCATTTTTATTGGTTGAATGTCTATTGTAATTATCTTCTCCCCCAATTGAGAAAACATCTTATCCATACTAAAATACCTTGGGTCATAACATTCTTTCCACATGGATATTCATACAAATATTCCTCATGTCATAACAGACATGCTACATGGATAACCATTAAAAGATGCAAACATAATCTTGAAAAATATTTCTATCCTTTCACAAACACATACACAAATAAATGTGTGAAATCTCATTTAAATGTCAAAAAATTATTGGTGAATGAGTAACCATGTGAAAACAACAAAAAATGAAATAAATAAACACTCTTTTTTTGGTTGATGTAAGATTGAATGAACCCTTGGATGCTCCTGCATCAAACACTCAAGGATTTTAAAGTGTGATCTCCTACTCACATAGATGTGATAAGTGGTAAAACCACACTTTTTAACATGAAGCAAAATGTCCATTGCATCCCCTTTTAACACACCAAATAATTTATCTGACTGTCATGCCTTTTATTTCTCTTCTAGCTCCTTGATAGCTTAAAATCCTTTTTTTTTCTTCTTACCTATGTACTTCCTTTTCTCCTTTGTGGGATTTAACCCATTATTTATTGGCCACCTCCAACAAATGGTTATCTTTTTATCTCTTCATATACTTGTGGGCTGAAACCCACCACCTCCACCAAGATGTTCCTTCTTGCATATTTTCCATTATGGGTTTGAACCCACTATTGTCCATACACCTCTGCCCAAATATTTCTTGGATTTTTTAACTCATTATCCAAATTTTTGTTGTATTCTTCCTTTTTTCACTCTTTACTATTCGTAGTTCCTCTTATCTCATGGTTTCCATGTCTTTCTCTGCTTTGATCCTTGCCACTACCACCACACTTATGGCTTATTCATTCATAAGATTCTTAAAAGACTCTTATTCTTTCTTCACTTTTTCACATGCTATGATAATGTAAAAATGGTTTAACACCTCTATGGGTTTATTATCTTTTTTCATCATTGAGACAACTCTTTTATTCTAAACTCTCTCCAAGGTATCCATCAAATCTTAGAGTTTCTTAAAAATATTTTCCAAGTTTGTAACTTCTCATGATCTTCCTCCTTTGTGTGCCATCTATCCTCAACAACCATGTTTCTCTTTCACAACCTAAAATAGATTCCAACAAGAGCCTCTCACTCACTTCCACAACACTTTTAAGACTTATCTTGCACCTTAAAAAATGCATCCTCACACTCATGTGCAAGATTATTTTTCACAAATTATAGCTCATTGAGTAAAATTATCTTTCATAGCTTGTAATTGAAACATACAATAGCCTTAAACACTCAACCCATAAAGAAAACACCTCACACTAATATAAAATGATGAAAACACAAGGAAGGGAGTCCAACTAAGGAAAACCTTTACATTTATGTTACAAGGGTTTCATAGTTCTATGGACACACATTTTAACATATTCAGACTTCACTAAAAATATGCAACATCTTATTATACTCAATAAATTTTTAAAATGAACAAAATACACATCCCCACACCCTTACAAATGCCTCTATGGGATTATAACATTCAATGGAAATACTCAAAACCTCCTACCATCCATAAAAAACTTAAAATTATTCCATCCATTCTCCTTTGCATTCTACCCCAAAATTTGTCCAAAAAACTAATCAAATTCTTTCCATTCACATTCTATCAATAAAACATTTGCCAAACATCCATCTTCTATTAACCACTTATACAATTTCTTTTTTTTGTGACCTGATAATCTTCTTTTTATCTTATCCTTCCCCACATTAGAAAACATCCTCTCCATACTAAAATGCCTTGGGTCATAACATGCTTGCCACATAAATATTCATATAAATATTCCTAATGTCATAACATACATTCAACATGGACAATCATTAAATTATGCAATCATAAGCTTGAGTAAAAGTCATAGAATAATGTCAATGAATCCCTAGAGCCTCAAAGTAAAAATATCTAAAATAATAATTGAATTATGAAAGCTTCAACTACTAAGATTTTTTTTGATCGTTAACTATTAAGAGTAGTGAATTAATGGTAGGTATGGTCCAATATTTGAAGTATGGTTCGATGGAGCTAAAAGAGACAATAGAAAAATTGCACACTTATTTTTTAATTGATTTGATTTGGATCATGAGTTTATTATACTTATAAGGATGAGGTTGTGTTTCATAAAAAAATATTTTTAATTAAACCTAAGGTGAACATGTTTATAAATTCACTAGGTATGATCAAAATTGATTGGTAATTTTGAGGTGATGTTACAATTTTAGTGCTTGCAAAATATTCTGAAAAATATGCTAATTTTGAATTATGGTTTGATGGAGATAAAAGAGATAACATAAAAATGACACTTATTTTTTAATTGGTTTGATTTGGTTCACGAGTTTTAAATATCTATAAGGATGAGGTTGTGTTGCATAACAAACTACTTTTAATTAAACCTAAGGTGAACATGTTTATAAATTCATTAGGTATGATCAAAGCTGATTGGTAATTTTGAGGTGATGTTACAATTTTAGTGATTGTAAAATATTCTTAAAAATATGCTTACAATTGTGTATAGGTTGTGGCTTATGTTTTTTAGGTTTTGGTTAAATGTCATGAATATATATGTCCTAATAAGGACGAGGTTAACTATATATCCAAGAGACATTGTGCTTACAGATTCACCACTTATAGGGCACCTAAAAAATGAAATCATTAATGATTCAAATGAGTGTCTTTATATTATCTAAATTTAATAAATTTATATTTTTACATATTGATAGGAACAAGCTGAATTTATAGGGGCTCAATCTTACTGGCATGCCTATTAATGCAAAAGTGCAAACCATTTCAGGTAGTCAAGTTGAATTATTCTTAATAGTTATTTTGTGTTCTCCATGATTTTTTTTTGTGACGACCAATCACATAGGCATTCCCTTTGATGAATTTATTTTCTTTTAATTTATAATTTAGTTAACAACTTATTTAATTATACATAAACAATAAATAATAAAAATAAAAATTACATTTGATGTAGTTAAAGGGATCCTTGAAAAGTAAAAACACCAAAATAGAAAATGCCTTTAAAGTGTTTAAACACATGCATCCAATGAAAAATAATATCATAAATATTTACAACACATACATTCATCAAAAAATAATATTTGAAATCTATGCAAGGCATAAATAGCAAAAAAAATCAATGGTAATATTCCAATTAGAATTATATTATATATTTTAGTCCTTGGCTGTTTTATGTGCCTACAAAGAGGTTATCACCAAAAAAAACTATTAATACATGATATAAGTGCCAAAAATAACCATCATAAAATGTATATCTTATATATTTTACAGAAAGCTAATTCATTATTAAATTCATATGTGTAATATAAAAAATCATATTTATCCTATATTGAATGACAAAAACTATTAAGATAAGACATTAAGATAGGGTGAGAACAAATAATAATAATTATTGTATTAGTTGCATATATTAATCATAATATTTTTTATAAATTGACTAAGATAAATTTGTTTTTAACACAAGTTAAGTATATTATATTAAAAATTAGTACATTAGGATAATCCCTTGAGGGAGTGAAAATGAGGGGATTAAGATATTGTTGTTCACAAAATTATATATATTGAGAATAGAGCTTCAAAAGGATTTGTTCCAAACTACAAAAAAATTATGAAAAGTTATTATTTATAACTAGATACAAAGACTATAAAGCTTTAAATAAAAGATTTTGATTCACATTGATGGAACAAGAATAAAAAACTACTTGCACAAGTAACAAGTTTTCAAAAATTATAAACTTTGAAGAGGAATGTGCAAATATTGTTATGATAGTTTTTTTAGTGAACATACCTAGTTTGAAAAGGTAGTTAATCTTTGTCGATAAACATAATGTTGTTGTTCATTTTGATTACAAAGTTTTCATATATATGAAAATAGTGAAACATGAATACAATTATTGAAATGTCCTCTTTGTATTAACAAAATGATATTTTAGTTAAGTCTAGAAAATTATCTTATGAAGCCTTTTGTGTAAAGTTCTATCATTTTTTTCCATTTTCTTTGTGTATGGTAAATTGTAATGCATGTTGATATGAGTACATTGTGGGTTTTTGACAATTCATGTTGTATATTAAATCATTTGTTGGAGGAGAATCAACCAAAATAATTTGACTATAATCATTAAACAATGGTTCAAATAAAGATGGTGAATATTTTTTGCTTTTAATAATCCTTTAATAAGATTGGAAATAAAGTTGTTGTGTCACAATAAGAAATAACATAGATGTTGGAACTTATTGAAAGACAAAATTATATGTTGAGTAGTGGATATTAAATAAATACTTTCCTAAATATTTGTTTGTTATAAGCTTTGTAAATGTGCCTTTTTGAAGTTGTTATTCAGTGCATCAAAGAAAGTGGACTTGTATGGAGAAAAAGTATGCCTTTGGAGCCATTTTTGACAACATTTTTGAAAAAAAGCTATTGGAAAATTTGTTAAAGTTAGTAAATGTTGTAGGCTGGGGTAAAATTCCTTGTAGTTGTCATTGAGAATAATCTAGGAAATAACTACTGAATGTTATTGTTTTTCAAAAAATATATTATACATTTGTGCATGTTTAAGAGCAAAACATAACGTTGAAAATGATAAAGAAAAATAGATGAGTTGTTTCAATAATAGTGGTTACTATATCCATGTTATCATCTGATTTACATCTTTTAAGGGTGAGTGCAGGAAGTTGATGGGCCAAAAGTGACAACACAAAAAAAATAATTTTAGACAAATGCATGGAAATTAGTGTGGATATCCATTTTTAAGGGCAGTAAATATTTGTTATTTTCTTTAGGCTCAAATTTCTAAACCAAAACAGTTATCCATTTTGAATAGATATCCATTCTAAAAGGATATCCATTATGAATGGACATTCATTTTGAAATGAATATCCATTTTGGAGAGCTTTGAGGTCATGTTGTATGTTTTGTTAAATAAGAATTTAAGTATATTTAATAAAATACTTTAAATGTATTTTATTAAACATAAGAAAACAAGTCCATCCTAGGTCTTTTGAATTCAATTTTAGAGCTGTAGAAGTTATGCTTTAAAATATTATTTTAAAAATCCAACATGGTCAGTACTTAGTCATTTTCAATATTTAAGTCATGAGCATAAGGTTATCTATATGTAATTTTTGCACCTGGCATCTATTTTGGGCAAGTTAATAGCCATTTAATAGTTTTGTGATCCTTTTAAATTGATTGTTGATGTTTTTAGGAGGTCTAGATGTTGTAAAATAGAATTTTATGAACCTTATATCTCTGAGAGATAGTGAGAGGCAAGAGATTATTAAAACATGAATTTGTATAGAATTTTTATTTATGATTAGATCCCATATAGGCCGAAAGTGACATAAAAACCATATCCACTTGCGACCAGGGAAAATGCAAATAACTTAAGGCATATTTATGTGCAATCAATAAAATTAAATTTATATTTAGGATAAAAGGTGTGATTATGGAAATATAGGTTGCAATGGTGACCTATGGGTACAACCACCACTTTATGTCTATGTTACTTGTGACTAGGTTTATTATAGGACAAAAGTGACATAACGACACCATATCCACTTGCATCCATGGAAAATGGGGATAATTTGATGAAAATTTGTGTATGATCATCCAAACTCACTTCAAATTTAGGGCAAATTGGTGTTAATGGGGAAACATAAGTTTCATTAGGGACTCACACACATCCTACTACACCTTAATGCCATTTTATACTTGTGGTTATGGGGATCATAACCCCAAAACAACACAACAACACCATATTCACTTGAGAATATGGAAAATGCATATAATTTGGGGAAAATTCATGCATGATCACCCAATTTCACTAGGAATTCAGGATGAAGTGGTGTGATTGGGGAAATGTAATTTGCATTGGTGACTAATGCACACCCGACCACCCTTTCTATAAATTTTAATTGTAATTAGGTCCTTTATAGGCCAAAAAAATATAAAAGCATGATATCCACTTGAAACTAGGATAAACACGGATAATTTTAGGTCCATTTATGCATTATCACTCCAATTCATGTCAAATTTAGGATAAACTGGTGTGATTAGGGTAATGTAAGTCATACTGGTGATCTACACACACCCAACTACCCATTTATGTTGATTTTACTTGTGATTGTCTCTTATAGGCTAAAAGCAACACAATAACACCATGTCCACTTATGGATATGGAAAATGCAGATAATTTAGGGCATATTTATGCACAATCACCCCAACTCACTTCAAATTTAGGGCACTGTGGTGTGATTGGAGTAACATAGTCCCATTAGTGACTTGTGTATACACAACTACCGTATTATGGTATTTTAACTTGTAATTAATGATATTTTAGGCCCAAAGCAACACAACAACACCATATCCACTTAAAACTAGGGAAAATGTAGATAATTTGGGTAACAATCATGTTGTAGATACTAAAATCTGATTATATGAGATAAAATGGTCTTCCACACTTTACAAATATCACTAAAGGCTCAACCCTTAATTAAATGACTTTATTGATATTTAAAGGCTCCTATTTTCTATCTCACTGTACCTAAATTCTTATCCTATAATCTGAACCTAAAATTTTAATTACCTAGATCACCTATATTCCACATATTGCATAAAAACCTAATTTATATCCTACTCTGGTAGTTACAAATCTTCAACAAAATTCTATTTTTATAGACATTAATGTCTATACTAGGACACTAACATCGATGTTAGTGTCCCAAATATGGTTTAACCTATGTGTTTTATTTAACCATCCCATGAAATCATTTCAAAATATTTGGTATAAATCCAATTAAAACACCATTCATTATACATCTAAAAATTATAAGGCAAACACATGTCAAACTCACACTTAATAATTTGCACAACTAAGTTCTACTACCATATTGTTCCTTATTCCAAATTAGTGATAAGAATAACCTTGTTACAGGTATGAAGAATTCAAAGAGTAGCTCATGAGTAATATTTGTAAAGTTAAAATATATATCACTACACTCACTTGTATATAGCATATTGCATAAAATTTCACACACAAGCCCATATAATGGGGAGAACTACATGGTATAAGGCTATATTCTGACTATATGTATATGTAGGTAGTGATCATTGACATAAGGGTATTTGAGATTAACACACATTCACTTGATCCTGGTAACCCCCATTTTTGTAAGGTGACATACCCAAGTTAGAGGACCTAGGGTTTTAAATAAAATACTGATATCCATAACATGTGAATGTGATATGAGTTGATAATCTTCTAGGTGATAATGAACACTAATAAGTGTAGTTGGTAGTTTAAAAAAATGACCTATATTCCATACTAGATAAAATCATATAAAATGATGAAAAAAGTGTTGATGGTAGTGTCTATATCCTAGTGGTAGTGTCTAGGCTGATAAAAACCAAACATTTAGAATTTGATGAATTATTGTAGAGCATAATCCTATCTTCTTCTTTACCTAAAACTACCAGATCTACTTACACATAAATAAATAAGCTAAATAATATTTCTTATTTACCTTGATTTATTAAAATTAATGTCAACATTGTACTTTATATATTCGGCACACTTTCATAATTCAACACTGTATCAAAATATTGTGAATATGAATTATTTAGTTGGCCTGCTTTTAGAATAACTTAGCCATTTATTTGATTAGGATATTCTCCCCTTAACTATTTCTAGAAGGGAATTAACACATGTCTGATCACCAAAATTCACTTTGAATTGAGGCCAAATTGGTGTGATTAGGTTATGTAGGTCCTATTGATGACAAGCTTACAACCAATGACATAAAAACACTATATTCACTTTATGCTGATTTTACTTGTGATTAATTACCTTATAGACCTAAAATGACACAAAAACACTATATCTAATTGCGAACAAGGAAAATGTAATTTTTTTTTGGAACATTTATGTGTGTTCACCCAAATTCACTTTAAATTTAGGTTAAAGTGGTATGATTAGGGAAACATAGGTTTCTTTGGTGACCTACACACACCCAACCACCCAATTATGCCAATTTTAATTTTGATTAGTTCCTTTATAGGCTGAAAGTGACCTAAAAACACCATATCCACTTGAATCCTATGGAAATACAAATAATTTAGAATAAATGTTTACATGATCACCCTAATTCACTTTGAATTTAAACCAAAGAGCTGTGATTGGGGTAAGTGATAAATTAATGACCTACACACACCTAACTAACCATTTAGGTTGATTTTACTTGTATTTAGGTCACTTATAGGCCAAAAGTGATATAAAAAAAATATATCCACTTATGGCCAAGGAAAATGAGGGAAATTTGGGGCACATTTATGCATGATCACCCTAATTCATTTCAAATTTAGGCCAAAGTGGTGTGAATGAGTTA
Organism: Torreya grandis; assembly: GCA_037957365.1. Taxonomy (NCBI): domain Eukaryota; kingdom Viridiplantae; phylum Streptophyta; class Pinopsida; order Cupressales; family Taxaceae; genus Torreya; species Torreya grandis. Next base: position 9,388,487 of record JARHVA010000035.1, on the reverse strand, counting down.
ATGTAGGTCACATTTGTAACCCACACACACCAAACCACCCTTTTATTATATTATTACTTGAAATTATGAGGAGAATATGAAAAAAGAAACACATCACCATATCCACTTATGACCAGGAAAAAACAAACAATTCATACATACATAATCACCCTAATTCACTAAGAATTTAGGCCAAATTGTTGTGATTGGGGTAATATAAGTCACATTGGTGACTAACACATACCCAACCATCCATTTATGCCAATTTTACTAATGAGTAGGTCTCATATAAGCCAAATACAACATAAAAACATTGAATCCAATTATGACCATGGAAAATGTAAATAATTTTGGGCACATTTATGCATGGTCACCCCATTTCACTTAAAATTTATGCCATAGTGGTGTGATTAGGATAATGTACATCACATTGGTTACCCATGCAAAAAAAACCTCCATTTTATGCTAACTTTATTTATGATTAGGTCAATTATAGGACAAAACTACTGACACAACAACATCATATTCACTTGTGAGTCATGAAAACATAGATAAATTAGAGCATATTTATTCATGATCACCCAAATTCATATTGAGTTTAGGACAAAGTGGTGTGATTGAGATAACATAAGTTGAATTAGTGATGCATACACACCCAACCACCCATTTATGTTATTTTCACTTGTGATTATTGGGATTATATGCCAAAATTGACACAACAACACTATATCCACTTACTATTAGGGAAAACGCAAACAATTTAGGGTAAATTCATGTGTTATCACCCCAATGCACTTTGAATTTAGGTCCAATTTGTGTGATTTGGGAAATGTATGTCCTTTTGGTGAGAAATGCACACCCAACCTCCTCTTTATGCCAATTTTACTTATGACTAGGTCCCTTATAAGAAAAAGGTGACACAACAACACCATATTCACTTGTGACCAAGGTATATATATATAATTTTAGGAACATTTATGCATGAACACCCTAATTTAATTAGAATTTGGTCCAATGTGGTGTTATTGGGGTAGCATAGATTGTATTGGTTAGTTATGCACACCCAACCACCCCTTTATACTGAATAAAAGTTTAATTAGGTCCACTATAGGCCAAAAGCAACAAAACAACACATATACACTTGTGGCTAGGGAAAACAAAACATTTTGGGGTATATTTGTGTAAAATCACCCTAATTCACTTTAGCTTCAAGCCAAATTTGTGTGATTGGGGTAACGTGCATCATATTGGTGATATATACACAATGAACCACCTATTCATAACATTTTCACTTATGTTTAGGGGGATTATAGGCCAAAAGTAACACAACAACACCATACCCAATTATGACTAGGGAAAATATAAAAAACTTGGGGTACATTTATGCATGATCACTCTAATTCACTTCAAATTCAAGCCAAAGTGGTGTGATTTGGAAAATATAGGTCATATTAGTGATTAGTGGACACCCAACCACCCATTTATGCTAATATTACTTGATATTAGGTCCTTTATAGGCCAAAAGTTACATTAATTGAGATTAGGTAATTTATGATAATATTAATTGAGATTAGTGGACACCCGACCACACAACCATCTCTTTAAATGTAATTTTTATTTAAATTATGTCCCTTATAGGCTAAAACTAGCAAATAATACCATAACTACTTGCAATTATGGAAATATAGATAATTTGAGGCACATTCATATGTGGTTGACCTACAATATTGAGTCCCTAATTGGATCAATTAGTATTTTGGTTTAATGGGGTTTGAAATTTGGGGAAATTAAGCCTCTTAAACCTAATTACGACCACATAATCTAATTTAAGGCTTAATTTTCCCCAATTACTAAATTTATTTAATGAGGAATGTAATTTTTTTCAATCGAGTCTCATGAACAAAGTTGTGATAATATAATGTGATTTGGGGATTAATTTTCCCTGATGGCACTAAATAACAACATTGAATGATGGAATAATGAAAAATGATGCTAACCATATGTGTGATTTCCTTAATTCTACTTACATTGAATTATATGCAAATTTATATGTCAATGTCATCTAAGTGCTCACTATATTTAAGATATGAAAGGTTTGTAATATTATTTTTTGGTACATTTAGAACTCCTAAAAACTTTAAAAATCTATATAGAAGGCCCAAAAACCTATAAAATGATTATTGGTTTGCCCAAAACATATGCCAGCTAAAAATGTAAAGCCAAGATTAGATTGGTGACTAAGTACTAAAATAATGAAATAAAGTAAATATAAATTAGATTGGATTTTGAAAAACTATCTTTTAAACCGTAATTGCTGCAACTCTCAAAACGATTTTAGAAGGCCTAAAGCGGTCTTAATTTCTTATATTTAGTAAAATAAATTTTAAGTATAAGACTATAAAATGTAATAAAAAGGTAAAAATAAATATAAAACATAATTTCAAAGCTTTCCAAAATGGATATCCATCCATAATAGACATCTCTTTAGAATAGATATATGTTTTAAAATAGATATCTATCCATAACATATATCCATTTCAAAATGGGCATCCTTTCATAAAATATTTCCATTTAGAATGACTATACAATTTTTATGGATATCCATTTCCCCATTTCAATTATGTCCCTTTAATTTTGGATCAATATTTGACATGGTTTGGACTTGGTATACCCAACCTTGATTATTTTTATGCACTCACAAACAAATAACTTCATGGAGTTCCCCTCTCTTTGCCGACATTTTAAATTTAGTTATTCATGTTCATATGTAAAATTACATATGGGTTTTGTTAAGTAGATTGTCTAATTGTATGATATATATTTATATATATATATATATATATATATATATATATATATATATATTTGTAAAAATTTAATTTAATTTATTAATTTATATTAGTTTCCCCTTAAGTGGGTTCTAATGATCAATAAATACACAAAAAAAAATTTAATTTGAAAAATTAAAAGTACCTCAACACTCTACACTTCGCTGGCTATGATCTCCAGTGAAGATTTTTTAATTAGCCTCTATGGAAGAATGATGATTATTTTTTATACATAATAAATTTAATAATTAATAAAAATATGTATTTAAAAAAATAATTAGATATATGGAAATGTTCATCATCGATTCCTTCATATATCCAAAAAATATATCAAAAAGATTCATTCATTCTTTAAAAAAGGATCGATGCACTATTAAGTATGATACCAATGAGAGTGTTAGGGTGTTCACATTATTAAATAATTAATAATGTAAATATGATTAGTTGAATAATATTACGTAAATAGGTTTGTGTGGTATATTATTTATGTGAATATCAACAATATTATACGAGGTGGTTTTATATAGTTGGTTGGTTATTCGTGTGAGATACTATAGGGATCTTACTATCATGAGTATAGGAAACATATTTCCTATATAGCTCTATAATATATCATATGCTAATCGAGTTGAATAATTTGAAGAAATAGAATATTATTTTTGTGCGATTAATTTATTTTGTGTGTTCAATTTTGTCTTCATAAACACTCTGATCAAAATCAATATCTGGTATCAGAGTTGTATTGGTTTTGTGCCTATAATGGAGTTTTGATGTTTTTCTAGGGGTAGTTATTCTGATCTATAATGCCCCTATAAATATCAGTTCTTTATGAAGAGAATATTTGTATGTAGATGAGGCACTTATACATTAGTAATATTAATTATTTTGGTTTTATTTTCCAAACTACATAGATCTGATAGAATTGATCACTATCTGCATGTTGTATTTGATTGGATCCTAAATTTCATATGGCTCCTACCAGTTAGAGCATGCACCGAAACTACTTCAATGGTAATGGATTTATTGTCTTGTTTAGAATTTAATTTCTCCACTAAGTTTTTAGCAAAGTTGTTAATGGAGATACACCATGACAAATAAAGTCATTATCATGTCTGGTTCTATTATAATATGGCTTGGATGACTCTCCCAATAGATGTCATTTTAAAGTTGAATGACATCATTGACATAAATTTTTTTGAGCATGAATATGTAATGTTTCATCAGAGATTTGCATTAAAATATGATCTTTGATAAAATTACAAACCTAACATTTGTCAATTTCAATCCCTTGACACTTGATAAATACATATTATACGCTCTTCTTACAACTTATTTTTTGTCTGTTATGCATCATGGATTTAAACTTCATGTCTGTTTTATCCATTTACATTGGATTTTAAGAAAAGAACATATATAAACTCTACAAAATTTTGACTCATTCAACCATGACATGGTGTTTTTGGCATGATCCAGCATAGCTCCACATGCTAGATCTAGTTCAAACCACCTCAAACTTGTAGCAAAGCATTAAATGATAAATATGTGTTTGTCCATGCAAGCATTTAAGATTTATATTATTTTTTAACAATAGTAATTGTATGGTGAATCATGACAATCTCATCTATAACTATTTCACCAATGTTGTGATCATGCATGTCCTCAACTCCTAGAGAATACAAGCGGTTCAAGTCAAGCACTGAGAAATTTAACTTTTGTATATGGTTAAACACATATTTAAAATTCTCTCTTTTATGTTCTATGTAATATTTGTTATGATGGTCAACATAGTTTATAGTCTTTATATAGAATTTAAGTTTGAAATGAGTCATTTATGTCTAAATATGTTGAGTTGAGTTTTTTGCCCATTTATTATAGGTATAATTTTATATGTGAGAAGTCTAATATTTGTAATCTTTGTCATATTTGACAATATAACAAAGTATTTATTTGTTATAAGTTAAAAAAATGCCATAGTCAATTATTTAGATTTAATGTCAAAATAAAAAATAAGTCAAATATTAAAAGTCATTGAGTCAATAATTGAGAAGTCATTTTCAAAAAATGTAAAAAAAATAATTCCTACAAAAGGATGAACTATCACTTATACATAATGTCTTGAGTCAAAGATATCAAATATGTGTATGAAGGGTTATATTATCAAATACAACATTCAATTGAGCTTCATTGACTTATTTTTCTAAGTAAGTAGCTCCACATATTGGAGGTTAGAAGTAACAGAGGCTGGAGGTTTCAGAGCCTCTCATTAGCCACTAGCAATGGGGCCATATATGCTTTAGTGGCACATTTGCTTTTTATTTGTGTATTTAATTTTAGTTATGTGTGAATAATAACATATGGTGTATACCTCTTTATATTAGTAATAAGTGAACTAGAAACTCCTTTATAACTTCTCTGAATATGTGATAGTGAAGAGAGATAACAAAACCATTTTTATGATTGTTGGTCATCCACTCGAAAACCATCCCATTTTGGTTGTTGTTAATCCATATTCAAAACCATTAGTAAGGTTTGTGATTGTGATATGAAAATTATTTAATCATGATTACAAGTACAGATTTAAGATTAATGTTTTCTCCATGTTCATATTAAGGGGGTGTATACTAAGGATTAATAATGTTCACAAGGGGGTGAATGATAGGGTGTTCACATTATTAAGTATTTAATAATGTAAATATTGTTAGTTAAACAATATTACGTAACTAGGATTGTGTGGTATATTATTGTTGTGAATAACAATAATATTATATGGGGTGGTTTTATAATTTTGTTTGGTTATTCATATGAGAGATTGTAGGGATATTACTATTCCAATTATAGGAATCATATTTCCTATATAACTCTATAATATCTCATATGTAATTAGTTGAATAAGTTGAAGAAATATAATATTATTTTTGTGTGATCAATTTATTTTATGTGTGTTCAATTTTGCCTACACAAACACTCTGATTAGAATCAATAGAGAGTACCTTGTTATTAATGTTATATTTAGTTTATTTAGTATTTTATTAATTTATAAATGTTATTTAATTTAGTTATGTCTTAGATTAATTATTTGGTCAATTTTAGATATTTTTGATGAACTTCCTAAAAAATAGATAACAGTGTTAGTTAGAGTGCACTTCACTGAATGTGTACTTAATTTAACTCAAATGCTTATATTCATCCCAAATAGATGGGACACACTTTATTAGAGTTGGTTAAATATAATAAAAATATGATGCAATATGTTTTTTAAAAAATTCATTTTGCATATTTTTATCTTTGATTTCTTATTGAATGTATTCACAAATAAAAACCAATATATTTTATTAGATTAATTTGATGTTATTTAGTGCATATTTAGTCATCAATCACACTTACAACAATAATATATTAATAACTAGTAATTTTGGGTTAGATTGAATGATATATATATATTCATATTTTAGATTAAATCAGAGTGCATTTTTACTCCCTCTATACATTTAAAACATTCATTTGGTATCAAATCCTCATTAAATAAAGGTTCATAAGAGTTTCAAGCTATTATGAAGAGAAAAAATGGCTTCAATGAATTTTGCTTCTATAAATATTCTCGTCTTCAAAGGTGACAACTTTGAATATTGGAGAGATCAATTGAGGAGAACTCTTATATGAAAATAATATTGAGAGAATATTCTCTAGGGGTAGAAACCACCTAAAAATTATAATAATTTAATCCAAGATTAAAAAATAACAAAAAATTGTGAATAGAAGGTGGATGCACAAGATGTATTATATCTCCAAAGTGACATAAACTCAAACATCTATCCAAGAATTTTAGGATTCAAGAATGCCCATGAGGCATATAATACATTCAAAACTTCATATCAATGATCTAATAATTTAAGAAAAACAAAACCACAAACTCTCAAAATTAATTTTAAAAATTTGAGAATGTTGGATAATGAATGAGTTGAAGAATATTACATAAGAAAAAATGATTTAATGTATAGAATGAGGGTTTATGGAAAAACTATACAAGATAGTGTTATAGTAAATAAAGTTTTGATATATTTAAATAAAAAATAGCTGCATATTATGGTCACTCTTGAGGAGTGTAAGGATATGAACACTATTATTTTTGATGAGTTGGTTAGTTATTTCTTATCCCATGAGAATAAGATCATAATATACATAAGAGATCAAGAATAAACACTTGAAACCAAGGGAAAGGTTTCAAAAAATAAAAATAAATATCAAAATCAAAATTAAGGGAGATAAAAAAACTCAAATTCAAAGGTAAAAAATGAATCTAACTTCATAGGTAAAATCAAAAAATTATTTACTTGTTATTACTATAAAAAACTAGGACACATGATAACAGATTGCAAGATACTAGCAGCTAAGAATCAAGTTAATCAAGAGGATGAAAATAAGGCATTCCAAACTAAACAAAGTGATGTTAAAGATCACACAAATTATTCTCATATGTAATGTAGGAATAGAGGAAGAAATTACTTTATATTTTCTTGATTTAAATTTCTCAAATAAAATGACAAGTCACAAAGTTGGTTTCAACAAGTTAGTTGATTCCTTCAAAAGCTAAGTACAATTGGAAGATAGTAAATCCATCCAAATTGAAATAAAGGGAAGCATGAAAATCACAACAAGTCAAGGTAAGGGTAAAATAAAGGATGTTTATTTTATCCAAATCTAAGTCACAATCTTACTAATATTGGCCAATTAGTAGAAAAGGGTTTCAAACTAATTATTGAAGATAGTGTTTGTTTTATTTTTGATAAGATATCTATAAAAGATTGATTGAAAAATATTAAATGGAAAATAATATTATATTTACATTAAGGTTCAATATTATGAAATAAGGTACTTGTTTCTCCACCATTGATGATGTTAACATGTTGTGACATTCAAGATATGGTCATATTAATTTTAAGAGATTACACATTCTTGACCACAATAAGTCAAGGTAAGTGTAAAATAAAGGATGTTTAATCTAATATAAGTCACAATATTACTAGTGTTGGTCAATTAGTATAAAATGGTTTCAAACTAATTTTTGAATATGGTGTTTATTTTATTTTTGATAAGATATCTATAAATAGATTAATTGAAAAATATTACATGGAAAAGAATATAATGTTTCCATTAAGATTCAATATTATGAAAGAAGTTACTTGTTTCTTCACCATTTAGGATGTTAACATGTTGTGGCATTCAAGATATGGTCATCTTAGTTTTAAGATCTTACATATTCTTAACACAAAAAATATGGTAAGAGGTCTTCCCAATCTAGATTTCAAAAAAGAAGATACATGCAAGTCATGTATTATTTAGAAACATTATAGGGAGTCTTTATCTATCATAAAATATATATAAATCACATATTTTGATTGGTTAATTTATATTTATGTGGACCAATGTCTTGTACAAGTATTGGTAATAATTTTTATTTCCTTTCTTTTATATATGATGCTACAAGGTATATATGTTGAAATAAAAGAGTGAAACTTTTTCATCTTATAAAATTTTAAAATATTTGGATTAAAAAATAATGTGGACATTCCATCAAGTCCTTAAGAATATATAAAGGAGGTGATTTTTTTCTAATAAATTTCATGAGTTTGGTGCTTCACATGGAATCAAAACGTAGCTAATAACTCCTTACACACCACAAAAAAATGGTTGAGTTGAAAGAAAGAAAAGATCCATCATGGAGTTAGAAAGGAATATGTTGGAGAATAAGTACTTGGAAATGTTTATTTGGGTTAAAGTAGTGAAAAAAAAATCTACATCATTAACATGAGTCCTAAAATGACAGTCAATGATAAGATACCTTATGAAGCTTGGCATGGTAGAAAACTAGTTATTTATCATCTAAAGGTATTTAGTTGTATGGATTTTTTAAATGTTATAGATGAGAAAATTATAAAAATTATATAAAAAGAGTGTTACTTCATATTTTCAAATGTTAAAGTGATGAAATAAAAGTATACACGTTTTATAATCCTACTAGTAAATCCACCATTATTTCTGGGGATTGTTTTTTTTGAAAATAAGGTGTATGATAATTCTAATCATAGAGATAAAAATGTCATAAGTGAATGGGTGAATAACATTGAATTTTTTTTTTGAAATCTTACAGCTCATATCCATGTTTATAGTTCAATAAAAAATAATATTAGCTCTTCATACGAGACTAGTCATCCATCTTCATAACTCCAAGCACGAAAAAGTATTTGGTGAATCCACATTAAACCAATAAAAAATTAGATAAAAATTATGATATGAGGATTAAAAAGATTCAAAATAAATATGGTATTTTTTTCATGATGCTTATTTTGAAAATACTATGTTTGTATTGTCATGCATGGTTAGTGAAGCTATAAGTTATGCAAAAATTAGTGAAAAGAAATAATGGTTTGATGCTATGAAATTAGAGATGGATTCCATTTAAGTGAATAATACATGAAATATTTTCAAACCTCCATTAAATACATATTTAATTATAACAAATTGGGTCTATAAGAACAAATTCAAGAGTGATGATAATGTTGAAAAGCTAAAAGTTAGACTAGTTACAAAAATATTTTCACAAATATATGGGGTCAACTATGAGGAAAACTATGCACCCATGACATGTCAAGATATTATAAGATCAATTTTTGTTGTATATAATCATAAAATATGGTAAATAAATAAAATTTATGTCAAATGTGAAATCTTAAATAGAGTGATTGAAGAAGTGTATGTGGGGCAGCCACAAAATTTTGAGCTAAAAGGGTAAAGAATTATGGGTATATAAGTTGAATAAGAATATTTATGGGTTGAATAAAGATTAAAGATATTGGTACTCAAGAATTTATATTTGATTATTGGATCAAGGATTTTTAAGAAATCAAAATGGACCAAATATTTACATACAAGCATTGGGTGCCAATATTTTATATATTTGTTTCCATGCAAATGATTTGATATTTACAAATAGTTCTATGGAGATCTTGAATATATTAAAGGAAGATATGAAATAAAAATTTGAGATGATCGATATTGAAATTATGAATTAATTTATTGGCATGAAATTTTATTAAATAAAATATGAAGAATATATTTATTAAGGCAAATATGTCCAAGACATGTCCAATAAGTACAATCTTCATGATTTCAAACTAGTGGACACTCCAATTGCTAGTGAAGAAATTATAATGAGAGAGGATGAAATTTATTACATTAATGAAAATAATTTTATAAACATGGTGAGAGGTTTGATGTATCTCACTATGACAAGACACTATATCAATCATGGGGTTTCAATAGTTTTGAGATTTATTGGCAAACTGTCACTCAAACATTTGTAAGTAGTGAAGATAATTTTTAGATATGTAAAAGGTAATTATAATAATGGTGTTGATTTTAGACCCAAAATTTCATTATCTCTAATTGGATACATAAATTTAGATTGAGGAGGATCTCTTGATGATAAGAAGCGAATTTCAGGTTACTACTTCACGTTGGAAAGTAGGTTGGTTTCATGGTCATTAAAAAAACAAGATATAATTACATCATACTTTAATGAAACTAAATATACAACCATTACATAAAATTTCACACTAGGATTATCATTGAGAAGAGTCTTATATAATTTTAGAGAGGCTCAAGTTGAGCCAACACATAATTTTTGTAATAAAAAAGGGGTAATACAATTGTCCAAGAATCTAATTTACTATGTTAGAAGCAAGCATATTGAACTCAAACATCATTTTGTTAGAGACTTGGTCAATGATAAACACTTTTTAATTTTGTATGTGAAAAGTGAAGATAAATTTAATAATATTCTCACCAAGAGATTACACAAACATATTCATGAAAGAATTAAGGATATGATAGACATTTCTCCTCTTTACATCGAAGAGGGGAATTTTGAGTATGATGCCAACTAGAGAAATTGAATATTAATGTTATATTTAGTTTATCTAGTGTTTTATTAGTTTAGAAATGTTACTTAATTCAATTATGTCTGAGATTAATTATTTAATCAATTTTGGATAGTTTTGAGGAACTTCTTCAAAACTAGTTAGAAGTCCCAGTTCGAGTGCAGTCCATTGAATGTATACTTAACTAATCTCAAACACTTATCTATTCATATTCAATATGCGGGGTGTAATTTGTATATTTAGTTAATGTAAATTAAAGTGTGGCACAATAATTCTTTTTAGAATTTTATTTTGCATATATTTATCTCTCATTTTTTTTATTGCAGGTATTCATAAAGGAAAACCAACAAAGTTTAGTAATGTATGTCCCTTTGGTGAGAAATACACACCCAAACTCCTCTTTATGTAAATTTTAATTATGGTTAGGTCCCTTATAAGCAAAAGGTGACACAACAACACCATATTCATTTGTGACCAAGGTAAATGTATACAATTTTAGGCACATTTAAGCATGAACACCCTAATTCATTTAGAATTCGATCCAATGTGGTGTTATCAGAGTAACATAAATTACATTGGTTAGATGTGCACACCCAAACACCCATTTATTATGAATAAAATTTTAATTAGGTCCCCTATAAGCAAAAATTAAAAAAACAACACATATACTTTTGCGGCTAGGGAAAATAAAAAAATTGGGGTATATTTATTTGCAATTACCCTAATTCACTTTAGCTTCAAGCCAAAGTTGTGTGATTGGATCAATGTACATCATATTGGTGATATATACACAACTAACCACCAATTTATGCCATTTTTACTTATATTTAGGGGGATTATAGGCCAAAATCAACACAACACCATACCCAATTGTGACTAGGGAAAATATAAAAAATGTGGGGCACATTTGTGCGTGATCACTCTAATTCACTTCAAATTCAATCCAAAGTGTTGTGATTGGGAAAATACAAGTCACATTAATGATTAGTAGACACCCAAACACTCATTATGCTAATTTTACTTGAGATTAGGTTCCTTATAGGCCTTGAGATTAGGTCCCTTATAGGCCAAAAGTGACACACACACACACACACACACACACACACACACACACACACACACACACACACACACACACACACACACACACACACACACACACACACACTTGTAATTAAGGTAAATAAAGATATTTGGGGAAAATTAATGCATAATAACACTGATTCACTTCAAATTTAGGCCGAAGTTGTGTGATTATGGAAAACTTAATTAACATTGGTGACTTGCACACACCCAACCACCTCTTTATTCTATTTTAACTTGCATTTAGGGGGATTATAGGCCAAAATTAGCACATCAACACCACATCCACTTGTGAATAAGGAAAATGTAGACATTTTGGGGCACATTCATGTATGATCATCTCAATTCACTTCAAAGTCAAGCTAAATTAGTATGATTTGTGAAACGTAAGTTACATTGGTGATAAACACACATCCAACCACATATTTATGGTCATTTTACTTTTGATTAGGTCCCTTATCGGCCAAGAGAGACACAAAAACATAATATCCACTTGTAATCAAGGAAAATACAAATAATTTAGGGAAAATTCATGTGTAATTGACCAAATTTAATTACAATTTAAGACCAAAGTGGTATGATTTGGGTAATTTAGTTTGAATAGGTGAACTGCATACACCACCATGTTATGTGAAATTATGTCCATTAGATCCAAAAATAAACACTAAAAATCCATAACCAATTTTGAAAAAGGTAAATGTGAATAATTTTGGGCACATGTGTGCAAGATTGACTTGCTTGAGTTTGAAGGTAGACCAAAAGTATTGTGATCAGGGTAATACAAGTCATATTTGTGACCAAAACACACCCAACAATCTATTTAAATGTAATGTTTTATTTAAATTATGTCCCTTATAGGCTAAAACTAATAAAGAATATCATAACTACTTGTGATTATGGAAATGCAAAGAATTTGAGGCACATTCATGCATGATTGACCTACATAATTGAGTCCCTAATTGGATAAATTGGTACTTTGGTTTAATAGGGTTTTAAATTTGAGGAAATTAAGCCCCATAAACATAATTATGACTGCATATTTTGATTTGAGGCTCAATTTTCCCTTATTAAGTCCATGATTGAATAAATTACTCAATTTATTTAATGAGGAATGCAATTTGTTCAATTGAGTCTCATGAATAAAGTTGTGACAACATAATGTGATTTGGGGATCAATTTTCCCCAATGGAACTAAATAACAAAATTGAATAATGAAATAATGAAACATAATGCTAACCATATGTGTGATTTCCCTAATTCTACTTACATTGAATTGTATGAAAATTTGTTTGTCAATGTCATCTAAGAGCTCACTATATTTAAGATATACAAGGTTTGTAATATTAATTTTTGGCACATTTAGAACTCTTAAAAACTTTAGAAATCTATCAAGAAGGCCAAAAAACTTATAAAATGATTATTGTCTTACCCAAAACATATCCCAGGTGAAAAATTTAAGCCAAGATTATATTGGTGACTAGGTACTAAAATAATAAAAATGAGTAAGAACAAATCAAATTAGATTTTGAAAAACTATCTTTTAAACCGTAATTGTTGTAACTCTCAAATCGATTTTAGAAGACCTAAAGTGGTCTTAATTTATTATATTTATAAAAATAAATTTTAAGTATAAGAATATAAAATGTAATAAAAAGGTAAAAGTAAACATAAAACATAACGTTAATGCTCTCCAAAATGGATACCCATCCATAAAAGATATCTATTTGGAATGGATATATGTTTCAAAATAGATATCTATCCATAACATATATCCATTTCAAAATGGCCATCCTTTCATAAAATATTTCCATTTAGAATGAATATCCATTTTTATGGATATCCATTTCCCATTTCAATTATGTCCCTTTAATTTTGGATCAGGATTTGACATGGTTTGGACTTAGTATACTCGAACCTGATTGTTTTTGTGCACTCATAGACAAATAATTTCATGGATGTCCCCTCTCTTTCCCCTCATTTTAAATTTATTTAGTCATGTTCTTATGTAAAATTCCATATGGGTTTTATTAAGTAGATTGTCTAATTATATATATATATATATATATATATATATATATATATATATATATAATTTAATTTATTAATTTATATTATTTTTCCCCTTAAGTGGGTTCTAATGATCAATAGATACACACATAAAAATTTTAATTTGAAAAACTAGAAGTACCTCAACACTCTACACTTCACTGGCTATGATCTCCAACAATTTTTTTTAATTAGCCTCTATGGATGAATGATGATTCATTTTTTGTAACTAATAAATTAAATAGTTAATAAAAATATGTATTTAAAAAAAAAAATTGAAATATGAAAATATCAATCATCGAGTCCTTCACGTATCCAAAAAATATATCAAAAAAATTTCATTCATTCTTTAAAAAAAGGATCAATGCACTATTAACTATGATACCAATGTGATTGTTAGAATGTTTAAATTATTAAGTCTTGAATAATGTAAATATTGTTAGTTAAATAAGGGTGTTCTCTACTGAGTTTTTAACAATCTATTAATGGAGATAGACTATGACAAACAAAGTCACTATCATGTTTGTCTCTACAACAATACGATGTGGATGACTCTCCCAACACATGTAATTTTCAAGTTGAATGACATCACTGAGATTGGTTTTTTATATCATGGATCTATAATGTTTCATCATATATTTACATTCAAATCTGATCTTTTATAAGATGTCAGACCTAACACTTGTCAATTTTAATATCCTAATACTTGATAAATACATATTGTACACTCTTCTTGTAGCTTGTTTTTTTTGTCTATTGTGGATCATGGAGTTAAAATTCACATCTCTAATGTCCAGTTACATTATATTTATAAAAAAAACATGTATAAAATCTACAATGTTTTGACTCATTCAACCATAACATGGTGTTATTGGCATGATCCAACCCATACAAACCCAACTCCACATGCTAGATCTAGTTCAAACAACCTCAATATTGTAGTGAAGCATTAAATGATGAATGTGCATTTGTCCACACAAGCATATAAGATTTTTATTCTTTGTTAACAACAATAATTGGATGGTGGATCATGACAATCTCGTCTATAACAATTTCACCAATGTTTTGATCATCCATGTCCTCAATTCACAGAGAATACAAGAGGTTCAATTCAAGAGCTGAGCAATTTGACTTTTGTATATGGTTAAATACATATTTAAAATTCTTTCTTTTAGGTTCTATGTAATATTTGGTATGATGGTAAAAATAGTTTATAGTCTATATATAGTATTTAAGTTTGAAATGAGTCATTTAAGTCGAAATATGTTGAGTTTAATATTTTACCCATTTCTTATAGGTATACTTTTACATGTGAGAAGTCTATTTTTTGTATTCTTTGTCATATTTGAAAATATAACAAAGTATTTAATTTTTATAAGTTAAAGAGTTATCATAGTTAGTTAATTAGATTTAATGTCAAATTAAAAAATAAATCAAACGTTAAAAGTTATTGAGTCAATAATTGATTCATCATTTTCAAAAAATGTAAAAAATAAAAAAGTTATTGTAAAAGGATGAACTATCGCTTATACACGATGTCTTGAATCAAAGATATAAAATATGTGTATGAAGGGTTATATTATCAAATACTAAATTCAATTGAGCTTCATTGAACTATATTTTTGAGTAAGCAACTTCACATATTGGAGGTTAGAGGTAATATAGATTAGAGGTTTCAGATCCTCTCATTAGCCACTAGAGATAGGGCCACATTTGCTTTAGTGGTGATTTTAATTTTCAATTGTGTGTTTGATTTTATTTATGTGTGAATAAGAATAGATAGTGTATATCTGTTCACATTTATAATAAATGAATTGAAAATTCCTCTGCAACTTAT
The DNA here is from genome assembly GCA_037957365.1 of Torreya grandis. NCBI lineage: Eukaryota > Viridiplantae > Streptophyta > Pinopsida > Cupressales > Taxaceae > Torreya > Torreya grandis. Next base: position 9,372,777 of record JARHVA010000035.1, on the reverse strand, counting down.
CTAAATATGTGATAGTGAATAAAGATAATAACTATATTGTACATCATGATGTGGTTTATGGTAAGTCGCTTACAAAACCATTTTTTGTGATTGTTGGTCATCCACTTGAAAACCATCCCATTTTGATTGTTGGTAATCCATATTCAAAACTATCAGTAAGGTTTGTGATTATCCTATGAGAATCACTGAATCATGAGTATAGGTACATATATATGATTGATGTATTCCCCATGTTTATAATAAGGGGGTGTATACTAGGGATTAATAATATTCACAAGGGGGTGAATGATAGGGTGTTGACATTATTGAATCTTTAATAATGTAAATATTATTAGTTAAATAATATTATGTAAATAGTTTGTGTGGTATATTATTGTTGTGAATAACAATAATATTATATGGGGTGATTTTATATAGTTATTTGGTTATTCATGTGAGAGATTGTAGGGATCTTAATATCCTGATTATAGGAAACATATTTCCTATATATCTCTATAATATCTCATATGTAATTATTTGAATAAATAAAAAATGATTGTTGTGTGATCAATTTATTTTGTGTGTTCAATTTTGTCTGCATAAACACTCTGATCATAATCAATAAAGAACACCTTGTTATTAATGTTATATTTAGTTTATTTAGTGTTTTATTCATTTATATATGTTATTTAATTCAATTATGTCTTAGATTAATTATTTAGTCAATTTTAGACACTTTCAGTGAACTTCCTAAAAAATAGATAGAAGTGTTAGTTGGTGTGTAGTTCACTGAATGTGTACTTAACTGAGTTCAGATGCTTATATTCATTTTGAATAGATGGGGTAGAATTATTTAGAGTTAGTTAATTAAAAGTAAATTATGGTGCAATATGTTTTTAAAAAAAAATCATTTTACATATTTTTATCTTTGATTTTTTATTGAATTTATTCAAAAATAAAAATTGACATAGTTTAGTAGATTAATTCTAAGCTATTTAGTGCATATTCAGTCATCAATCACACTTATAACAATACTTTATTAATAACTAATAATTTTGGATTAGATTGAATGATATATAGCTTCATTTTTTAGATTAAATCAGCGTGTATTTTCACTCCCTCTATACATTTAAAACACTCATTTGGTATCAAAGCCTCATTAAATAAAGGTTCATAAGAGTTTCAAGCCATTATCAAGAGAAATAATGGCTTCAATGAATTCTGATTCTATGAATATTCTCATCTTCAAAGGTGACAACTTTGAATATTGGAGAGATCAGTTGAGAAGAACTCTTATATGGAAATAAGTTTGAGAGAATATTCTCTAGGGGTAGAAACCACTTAAAAATTATAATACTTTTATCCAAGATTAAAAAAATAACAAAATATTATGAATAAAAGACGAATGCAAGATTTATTATATCTTCAAAGTGACATAAACTCAAACATCTATCCAAGAAATTTAGAATTCAAGAATGCTCATGAGGCATATAATACATTGAAAACTTCATATCAAGGATCTAATGATTTAATAAAAACTAAACTAAAAACTCTCAAAATTAATTTTAAAAATTTGAGAATGTTGGATAATGAAGGAGTTGAAGAATATTGCATAAGGATAAATGATTTATTGTATAGAATGAGATTTTATGGAGAAACTATACAAGATAGTGTTATAGTAAAGACATTTTTGATATATTTAAATAAAAATGGACTGTATATTATGATCACTCTTAAGGAGTGTAGAACACTATTATTGTTGATGAGTTGGTTAGTTATTTCTTATCTCATGAGGATAAGATGATAATATACACAAGAGATCAAGAATAAGCACTTGAAACCAAGGGAAAGGTTTCAAAGAATAAAAACAAAAACAAAAATAAAAATCAAGGGAGCTAAAAAACTCAAATTCAAAGGTCAAAAATGAATCCAACTTTAGAGGTAAAATCAAAAATTTCTCTACCTGTTATTACTATAAAAAACTAGGACACATGATAATTGATTGCAGGATACTAACAGCTAAGAATCAAGATAATCAAGAGGATGCAAAGAAGGAATTATAAACTAAAAAAAGTGATGTTAAATAACACTCAAATTATTGTCTCATATGTAATTTAGGAATAGAGAAAGAAATTATTTTGTATTTTCTTGATTCAGATTGCTCAAATCAAATGACAAGTCACAAAATTGGTTTTAACAAGTTAGATGATTCATTCAAAAATCAAGTACAATTGGGAGATAGTAAATCTCTTCAAATTGAAATAAATGGAAGCATGAAAATCACAAGTCAAGGTAAGGGTAAAATAAAGGATGTTTATTTAATCCAAATCTAAGTCATATTCTTACTAATGTTGGCCAATTAGTAGAAAAGGGTTTCAAACTAATTATTAAAGATAGTGTTTGTTTTATTTTTGATAAGATATCTATAAAATATAGATTGAAAAATATTACATGCAAAATAATATAATGTTTACATTAAGGTTTGATAGTATGAAAGAAAGTACTTGTTTTTCCACCACTGAGGATGTGAACATATTGTGGCATTCAATATATGTTCATATTAGTTTTAATAGCTTACACATTTTTGACCACAACAAGTTAAGGTAAGTGTACAATAAAGGATGTTTATTTTTATCCAATCTAAGGCACAATCTTACTGATGTTGGTAAATTAGTATAAAAGTATTTCATACTAATTTTTGAAGATGGTGTTTGTTTTATTTGTGATAAGATATCTATAAATAGATTGATTGAAAAATATTACATGAAAAAGAATATGATGTTTTCATTAGGATTCAATATTATAAAATAATTTACTTGTTTTTTCACCATTGAATATGTTAACATGTTGTGGCATTAAAAATATGGTCATATTAGTTTTAATATCTTACATATTCTTGACAAAAAAAATATGGTAAGAGGTTTTTCCAAGCTAGATTTCAAAAAAGAAGATACATGCAAGTCATGTATTGTTAAGAAACAATATAGGGAGTATTTATCATAAAATGGATATAAATCACACATTTTGATATGGTTAATTTATATTTATGTGGAACAATGTCTTATACAAATATTGATAAGAATTTTTATTTCCTTTCTTTCATAATGATGCTACAAGGTTTTTGTGTGTATATATGTTGAAATAAAATAGTGGAGTTTTTTCATCTTATAAAACTTTAAAATCTTTAGATTAAAAAATAATGTGGACATTCCATCAAGTTATTACAAATATATAAAGGAGGTGATTTTTTTATATTAAATTTCATGAGTTTGGTGCTTCACATAGAATCAAAATGTAGCTAACAACTCCTTACACACCACAAAAATGTTTTAGTTGAAAGAAAGAATAGATCCATCATGGAGTTAGAAAGGAATGTGTTGGAGAACAAGTACTTAGAAAGGTTTATTTGGGTTGAAGCAGTGAAAAAACCTTCTACATCATTAACATGAGTCTTAAAATGACAGTCAAAGACAAGATACCTTATGAAGCTCAACATGGTAGAAAATCAATTGTTTCTCATGTAAAGGTATTTGGTTTTTAAAATTTTTTAAATGTTATAGATAAGAAGATAAAAAAAATTATATCAAAATAGTGTTCCTCATATTTTCAAATGTTAAAGTGATAAAAGAAAATTATACAAGTTTTATAATCTTACTAGTAAATCCACAATTATTTTTAGGTTTTTTTTTTTTTTTGTGAAAACAAGGTGTATGATAATTATAATAATCCTATTGAAGTTTTATTTTGAGATCTTAAAAATATTACATATTTTTATGGTTCAATAAAAAATAATATTAGCTCTTCATATGAAACTAGTCATCCATCTTCATCAATTCCAAGCAAGAAAAAGTATTTGGTGAATCCACATTAAACCAATCAAATTTTAGATAAAAATTATGATATGAGGATCACAAGGATTAAAAATAAATATGGTAATTTTTTTATTTATGTTTATTTTGAAAATACTATGTTTGCATTGTCATTTGTGGCTAGCGAACCTATAAGTTGTGCAAAAGTTAGTGAAAAGAAAGAATGGTTTGATGTTATGAAATTAGAGATGGGTTAAATTTAAGTGAATGATAATTGAGCTCTTTTAAAACCTCAAATAAATATATATTTAGTTATAACCAATTGGGTATACAAGAACAAATTCAAGAGTGATGATAATGTTGACAAATTAAAAGTTAGACTAGTTACAAAAAGACTTTCACAAACATATGGGGTTAACTATGAGGAAAAATATGTACCCATGGCATGTCAAGATAATATAAGACCAATTTTAGTTGTCTATACTCATAAATTATGGGAAATCCATCAAATGGGTGTCAATAAAAAGGTAATTTTTTCTGGGTATATACATTGAATAAGAATATTTATGGGTTGAAGAAAGATTCAAGATCTTGGTAATTAAGAATTTATATATGGTTATTGGATCAATTATTTTTAAGAAATCAAAATGGACTGATTTGAATACAAGCATTGGGTGCTAATATTTTGTATATTTGTCTCTATGCAGATGACTTGATATTTACAAATAGTTATATGGAGATATTGAATAGATTCAACGAAGATATGAAATAAAAATTTGATATGACTGATCTTGAAATTATGAAGTATTGTATTGTCATAAAATTATATTAAATAAAACATGAAAATTTTATTTATTAAGACAAATATGTCCAAGACATGTTCAATAAGTACAATGTTCATGATTTCAAACCAGTGGACACTCCAATTACAAGTGAAGAAAATATAATGAGAGAGGATGAAAGTTATTACACTAATGAAAATACTTTTAGAAGCTTGGTGAGAGGTTTGATGTATCTCACTATGACAAGACACTATATCAGTCATGAGCTTTCAATAGTTTTAAGATTTATTGGCAAACTGTCACTAAACTATTTGTAAGTAGTGAAGATAATTTTCAGATATGTAAGAATTACTTATAATAATTGTATTGATTTTAGATCTAAATTTTTATTATCTCTAATTAGATACATAAATTCAGATTGAGGAGGATCTCTTGCTGATAGGAAGCCAATTTCAGGTTACTACTTTATGTTGGGAAGTAGGTTAGTTTCATGGTCATCAAAGAAACAAGCTATAATTGCATTATAATTTAATGAAACTAAATATACAACCCTTAAATCAAATTTCACACAATTATTATGGATGAGAAGAATCTTATATGATTTTATAGAAGTCCCAGTTTGAGTGCAGTCCATTGAATGTATACTTAACTAATCTCAAACACTTATACATTCATATTAAATATGTGAGGTGTAATTTGTAGAGGTAGTTAATTGAAAGTAAAGTGTTGCATAATAAATATTTTTAGAATTTTTTTTGTGTATTATTATCTCTCATTTTTTATTGCAGATATTCAAAAAGGAAAACCAACAAACTTTAGTAATATATGTCCCTTTGGTGAGAAAAAACACCCAACCTCCTCTTTATGCCAATTTTACTTATGATTAGGTCCCTTATAAGAAATGACACAACAACACCATATTCACTTGTGACCAAGGTAAATGTATACAATTTTAGGCACATTTATGCATAAACACCCTAATTCAGTTAGAATTCAATCCAATGTAGTGTTATTGGGGTAATATAGATTGAATTGGTTAGTTGTGCACACCCAACCACCCCTTTATGCCAAATAAAATTTTAACTAGGTCCCTTAGAGGCCAAAAGTAACAAAACAACACATATACACTTGCAGCTAGGGCAAATAAAATATTTTGGGGTATATTTGTGTGAAATTACCCTAATTCACTTTATCTTCAAGCCAAAGTTGTGTGATTGAGGCAATGTACATTATATTGGTGATCTATACACAATGAACCACCCATTTATACCATTTTTACTTATGTTTAGGGGGATTATAGGCCAAAATCAACATAACAACACCATACCCAATTGTGACTAGGGAAAATATAAAAAATGTGGGGCACATTTGTGGTTGATTACTCTAATTCACTTCGAATTCAAGTCAAAGTGGTGTGATTGGGAAAATATAGGTCACATTAGTGATTAGTGGACACCCAACCACCCATTTATGCTAATTTTACTTGAGATTAGGTCCCTTATAGGCCAAAAGTAACATAAAAAATATTTATATCCACTTTTAACTAAGGTAAATACAAATAATTTGGGGAAAATTTATGCGTAATCAACCTAATTCACTTCAAATTCAGACCAAATTTGTGTGATTAGGGAAATTAATTCACATTAGTGACTCACACACACCCAACCACCTTTTTTTTTGAAAAATAAGAAATTTTAATTTGTATAGATTATTTTATATGTCTACACTCAAAATCTAAAGATGATATAAGAACATACATTGTAGAATTTCGAGTCTAGTTTCTAGAATACTATTTTTTTTAAAAAATGGTCAGGTATAACTAGATCAAACATTTGAGATTCGAAGAGAGATATTGGTTTTTTCAGGAAAATAAAGTAGAAACATCTGAAATTCGTAGAGAGACGGTAAGACCCCTCATTTTTTGAGCATTGTTTAGTATTGTTTTAAACTCTTTGGTTGAAAATTAGGTAAGATCATCTAGTTTGTAACCTATATTTTTTCAAAATAAAAAACAATATATATTATATACAAGTAAATAGACTTTAAAAATTGATAAAAATTAGATAGACAATGGTGCACCCCTTAACTACCTCAAAAAAATGAAAAATTAGTATTTTTTTTCAATACGTATAGAATTAAACCTAATTTGAAACCATATATTATTTTTTGCATTTGGGTTAACAAAATAAAATAAAATACATAAACAAATATTTTCATGTATAATTGTGGAATATAGTAGCCTAAAAAAACATAAAAATCAATATAGATGAAACCTTATAATAGTTCAAAAATTAAAAAAATTATATATTTGGAAAGAAGAGATTGTACTCGATGTCATAGTAATTTTTTATGAAATGTCTCGATAAAATTTGTAGTGTTTATGAGGACATAAATTGAATTCTGTTATCTTCAGCCAAAAATATGGTTTTCATTGTGTGTTTGCAGGGCCATGCCTCATGCTCAGGTATCCAAGCCATTTTTGAGCCTGTAGGCATGTTTTGAAATTCAAAATAATAAAAGCGCTTTCGTGCTAGAAAACACACATGTTATTATGTCAATTAACTTTATACATGCATCTTTTGATACATATGTGTTTTTATGTAAACAAAAACTTTAAATAGATAAACACATATTGATTATTTGCATAAAAATTTACACTTGATAGAGTAAAAGAGAGTACAAGGTGAAACAAACCTTTCATCAAATTGATTCAATAATATTAAGGAAATATAGACCAATAACTAGTGTCAAATTCACCTTGACTTAACAGGGAGGGAGCCACTATAGATGGAAAGTTGGTGAGTGTTGGATTCGCTAATATATAGTCTCAGATGGGCCTTTATAGACCCGCATGTATACCATAGAAACATAATGCAGAAAGAATGAAGAGATGAGGAGTTGGTAAGAGAAAGGACAAATGCACCAATGCTCCAAGATAAAACAAAAATTAAACATGGGTACAAATACTAGCATGAAATATGGTAGAGCAAGAAAGGAAAAGAACTAAAGTTTGAGTAGTGTTTAGTGCAGGAGGATGGAAACATAAAGTGACAAAGCAATAATTAAAGGTGAATAAATTGAAGAAAGGGTATGATCTAGGGGAGCACCAAAGTGTGAGCATAAATAAAAGGATATTTTTGAGCTAAAGTGATGATATTGAAGGCAAATAAGTTCTGAGCCCAAGGGTCGATATGTGTTTGCATTAAAAAAGAAGAGATGCCTAGAATTAATATCTTATTCAAATTACTTTTGGCAGTCTTCAACATAATGTTTAAAATATATGATTAATTTGTAATTGGATTAATTTAACATTGATAATATTTATGAGAAAAGAGACTAGAGGATAAGAAGTGAAACTCAAAGTGGTGAATTACATTCACCTTTTCTTTTAAGATACTAATATCTTCTATAATATTATTTGGGAAACATTATCTACTAAGGTTTGATGAACATAATATATATTTCATTGAAATTAATTTTAGGAAAAAATAAAATGATAAGAATGTTTGATGTGTATTTCAACATTAGATGACACAAAGGGTATCTTATAAACTACTAAAGTTCAGATATATATGTGTTTCTAAATATATGTGTGTTTCTATATGTATGGATACATATGTGTTTCTATATGATTGTAAAATTTCATGAAGCAACATGTTGATCACCACTAAACATAATAACAATTTTGTAGGATTTCTTGAGTCTTTGTATGTCTAAAATCATAGAAGAAATTTTTATTGAAGCAAAGTGGTCAAAACTTCAAGTCCTTGCCCAATTTTTATGGATCATTCAAGATCAGTAAGAAGACTAAGTTCTAGTAGCTTTTACATTGAAATCGGGTATGCACGTTATTTTTCAAATTGAGTAATCATTTTAGATGAAGAACAACTCAAGTGCTTGAATCCAAAGGTGTTCTTGAAATTTATACAAGGAATTTGCATTGTAAAAAAATAATTGTGCTCAAGTGGATGAATTTACCACAAGGTGAGGCATCTTGGGAGAATCAATCTTCCATGGATTCTCAGGCATCTCTCCGCATGCTTTGAGGACAAATCATCTCTAGTGGAGGTGACTTGTAATGAACTTATTTTTATATATAATCAACTATCCTAGATAAAATTGAAAGGATGTAACCCATCACATTAATACATCTTTAGCACACATATATAAAGATTCCCTAGATGTCTTTCACTCTAACATCATCTTGTACATCTTTAATTTTTTTTAATATAGTATAATAAATTTTCATATATACATTTCCTTTCTCTATGCCATAGAGTTGGGATGCCCATGATTAAAGTGTTAAGATATATAGTGTATTTGGACATATAGTTGGAGGGTATCAAGGCATTTTGTTAAGATGTTTAAAGAGAGGTAAGCAAGACATATAAGTGTTAAGGACAATGACACATTATGGAATGTCCAATTACTTTGAATAAGGGCATATAAATAGGATTCTTCAACACTATAAATCATACATATATTGAGATGTCTTATTAGGAAGCCCAAAGACTAAAGAACAAGATATTTAGTTAGATGTTAAAAAATCTTTCTTTCTTATATGTCCTTATAAGTGATGCTTATAAGTAACATCGATGAATGAGGAAATAGTAGCATGAGATTGGAGTTAATAAGCTGAGCAAAGAACAAAAATGTAATGTATAAAATAAATGTATACATTATAACGTGTATGCGTTCCTTTATAACCAAACAAAATGCTTTCCAATGTTTATATTTTGCCTCTTTCGATACTTCTGTCCCCACTTACATTCTCTGCATCATTCTACACCTCACTCATTGGAAAACAAGTGGAATCAAGTTGATTTTAGGGTTTCCACCTTCAAAATCAATCAATTTTGTCTAGTCATGGGTGACACATTTCATTCAAAAGAGAGGAAGAAGTTAAAGTGAAAAAAATTAGAGAAATTATAAGCACTGAGAGAGAAACAAAGGGAACAAATGCAAACATTTCATTCAAGACAAGATACATATACTATCCCCAATGAGCCAAATGCGATAGATAATGATGAAATGAATGATGAAGATGAATGTTTATTGAAAAGTCCAAATTATGTTGCAAGTCCACATTCAAAGTATGAAGTTTTTAATTTTGTTGATGATGAATCTATGCAAGATGATTTACCCCCTAACAATGAATAAAATTACATGGAAAAAAATTATGAAATTATCAATGAAGGAAATTATATGGGAACACTCAATAGTGAAAGTAACAATGAATTAAACTATACGTGCCCAAAAAAAATGAAAAAAAAATAGTAGTGAAGATAAAAATATGGAAACACCAAATCAAAAAATTGTACCATTAGTAAAACCTCCTAGGATGTTATGTAGAAGGTCCATGTACTTATGTTAAAGTTGATGAAAACATTTTAAAACCAATGCCTGAGAAAATGTCTAACCACCATTCAAGAAGAATAGCTGAATTTTTTTTGGATAATTACTTTGAAAAATTAAATGATAGTAAAAAATGTCAATTGTTTGTTTCATTGATGAAATTGGTTAAGATGAGACCTACATTGTATGCCTTATGACTAAGAACATCTAATACTAATGGTGAAAACAAGGCAATTGTTGAAAATATATGTGATGCATACCATACTATAGGTGTGAAAAGATGCTCCAAAGATAATAACGCTACCTAAAACATAATTAAAAATTGTATAGTAAGTGATAAAACATATAAAAAATGATTGATTATAGAAACAAACAAAGAATTGAACATAAACAAAAAATAATATTAAAAGCAATTGGGATACATAAAAGACTTGATGATGCTGATAAAAATGAGCTCTAGGCATTCTCTGGTAGACTTCTAAGAGTTTTACCCAATACAAGAGATGTAGTGAAAAGAAGAGTTGGTTCTTGTGATTGTGAACCACATTTGAAACATTTATTAGATATGATGAAAACACAATTGTAATTTAAGTTTTTATATAAATATCCATAAATTTATATTAGTCAAAGGAGTTTTGAGATGGCCAAACCCTTCTATGTCAAAATAAATTGCAAAGACACCACTTATTGTTGTAGGCAACATGTAGAATTTTCAATGCATTATGATATTTTTTGTCATATACATTGTACTTTACATACTGACAACAATTTTTAGGAGTGTGTCATGGAAGTTCCACCAAAATCAGCAAGGGAATTTATTCCAATGATTTTTTTGTGAAAGACCAAATGGATAATTTTTTTATAACAAAACATGTTTGGATGTTGCAGCATTTGTGGTGGATTTCCAAAATTAAAAAATTGTATCCATGAGGAGAGTACAAATTAAATTTGAAAAGAATTAGTTCATTTTAGAAAATACAAATGAGTGACATATCAATTAAAATATGGCAATGAATATAAAGGTGTGAGATTGTTACAAAATAAATCCCTGTTTCAGAATTTATGGTAAAATTCAAGGATAATTTTTTTTTATGAGTATGCAAGGTATACACATAGAGCTAGATGGTTGGATGAATAATTAACATTAGGGAAAGACACATTCCCACTTATTTATATTGTTTTAGTAGTTTAATTTGTTGAGAATTACACATTCAATTGACAAATGAAAGTTCAGTCACAATACTACAACTCAGAATAGGTTGACATAGATTCATCTCTTATATCAGATTGCCATGCTCCAAGGTGAAAGTAGAGGTCTTAGATATGCATGAGAGGGTTATTTTTGTTCATCTAAGTGACTTATTGTTTTTCATTTTAATCACGTCTGAAGTTGGCCCAAAAAACAACTATTTTCTTGTATTGAGAACACATTCTTGAGGTCAAAACAGGTACTCCATCTCTAGATGGGGTGTGATCAAAGGCCAAGAGATTGGTCCTAGAGGTTATTAACCACCCCTGACATGGTGTCAATACCATTTTTTAGCCACAAAGCATAGGTGGTGGAGATCTCCAACTGCGGATTCAACTTTGACAACATTTGTTGTCAATGTTTTTCTATTCTTAACCAACTATAAAATCTACCTCTAGGTGGCTTCAGAGATAGTGGTTGTGGGAACACATGATTTTACTATCTAAATGTGTTTTAAGTGTTGGATTTTCAAGGGGAGATCCCTAAATTGGAAACATATGTTACAGGACAAGCACTTGTCTCTCAACTCATAAAAGTTGCATTTTAACACTAATTAGTATACTATCTTACACATAATCATCTCTTACATCAGACAACCATTCTCCAAGGTGAAAGTAGAGGGATTATATACACACATTAGGGTTCTTTATGTTCATCCAAGTTAATTATGGTTTTATTTTTATGCGTGTCTAAATTTAGCCTAAAAAACTATTTTCTTATATTGGGAAGCATGTTCTTGAGGCTGGAACATGTACTCTATCTCTTGACAAGGCATGGTTTGAGGCCAATAACTTAGTACTAAATGTTATTCTCAACCCCTAACATGGTGGTTGTGCTAGTTCTCAGCCACGAAGTACTAGAGGTAGAAATCTCCAACTATGGCTTCAACTTTGACAACATTTCTTGTTAGTGTTTCTACGTTCTTGACCAACTATTAAAACCCATCACTATGTGGATTTAGAGCTCATGGTTGTGTGAATAAATTTTATTTGCCTATCCATATGTGTTATAAGTGGTTAATTTTTAAGGGGAGGTCCCAAAAGTGGAAACATCAGTTGGAAGACAAGCACTTGTCTCTTGACTCATAAAAGTTGCATTTTAACACTAATTAGTATATTGTCTGCCAAATATTCATCTCTTATGTTACATCATCATGATACATTATTAAAGTAGAGGGATTAGAGACACATGTGATGGTTATTTTAGTTCATCCAAGTGATTTACAGTTTTAATTTTTATGCACGTCTAAAGTTTACCTAAAAATAACTATTTTCTTGTATTGGGAAGTTTGTTATTGAGGTTGTAACATGTACTCCATATATTGTAAAGGTGTGGTTGGAGGCAAAAAATTTGGTCCTATATGTTATTCACCACCCCTGATGTGGTGGTAGTACCAATTTTCAACTGAGAAGCATCAGATGTGGAGATCTTCCAGCTACGACTTCAACTTTGACAACATTTGTTATTAGTGTTTCTATAAAATAAGATGGTTTTATTTTTGTCATTATTTTTGATAGGATCCATACTAATGATTAATTTAATGAACATGTTCCTAATGGACCTCTTATTTACAACTTATTCAAAATAAAAGTTCTTGGAACAAGGTTAGTTCCTGATAGGTCCAAATTTACTGGCAAAACTGATAAAAAAGATGTTTTATTTGGATCCAAAACTTAGTGGGTCAACTGATTTCATTATTCAAACTTAAATTGAGAAGGAACATGGTGTAGAAAACCTATGCCATATTAAACCAACCCTATTTAGATTAATTGTAAAAATGTTTTGTAGCTTGTCAGGCCTCAAGTTAATTTGATGCAACTGATATCTTCATAGATTCAACAAGATCTTAGGGTAAATCATCAAGAGAAGGTTTGTGATTATTTTTCACATCGCACTATTATTTTTAAGATGGTTTTAGAAGAAGATAAGGTACGTGAAATGGTAAAAATTATAGAGTGGATCCCAAGCCACAATAGAAATGAAATGAAAAGTTGAAGGCAATGCTCAAAATACCCAAACAATTGATGTTGGTGATATATAACTATGTAGCTCTTCCTTTTTATTTTTTACATTAAATGTATGAATTATATTGCCTTTTTTCATATAGTTTTAAATAAAATCAAGGTAAGATGCAAAGATATTTCAATGACTAAACTCTAGATATTAAATAAAATGCCAAACCCTATCGATTGATATTGAAATTGTCGATTGTTTCACTTTGTAATGTCAGACCATGTGATTTGTGTATTGTATAAGAGTACTTCAATTGAGTAATTAAATCCTACTTATAAAATTGAGTCTTTATATGGAATAGATGATCAATGAATGAAACTCCATGCTTAGTATTTGGCAATTTTTATGACGATTGTCATAAGACCAAGATCTTGCACCTTCAATAAGTGGTTATGACTCTAGAAAACAAGGACATGTAATGTATGTTTTGAAAAATTATGCATTTTATGTTTTTATTTTCTATTTTATTAGTCATATTGGCTACTAGGACAAACATCATACATAGTTTATTAAAAGTTATCAACTTACAATTAGTTTTAAGTTCATATTGTTTACCATTGCAAGTTCACATTCATTTTATGAAATATGATGGAAGGAAATGTTGTTCTTTAAAATTGAAATGATAGCATTCTAGATGTAATTACATATTCAAGTATACACATATGTCACTTGTGGTGATGTAACAAATGTTATAAAAGACTTAATTATTCCATGGAAGGAGTGTGTACATAATGCTCTAAGAAATGCTTAAAATAGATGAGCTCCAAGAACAATGCAAAAACCATACCATCAATTTTAACATGTTAGAATTAGTTGAATTATTTTTTTATGAAAGTGATTTATTCAACATCGTACAAGAAGTAAATATTACAAAATTTTCCACATAAAGATGATCGCTATAGAATGTGAACATATATATCCATAGAAGTCATAAAGGCGTACAAAATGTGAACACAATACAATGTCAGGTCAATGCCATATTGGCATACAATGCCAAAAATGTGTACATTTCCATATAAGCATAAAAAAATGCACATCATGTAAGACATATTCTAGTCATAAAAAAAGCTCCCTTTATTTGCCTTGCTTGAAGAAGGCTCTCCTTTGGATGCCTTGCTTGTAGATGGAGATCCTTGAAATTCCTTAGATTCCTCTAAGATCCAATTATGATTCCTTCTACGCTCATAACTTGCATGTAGCTAAACATGCTCATATACAAATATTGTTAGAAAATTTATATAATAGACATCTAACCAAGTTCAGAAGTAAATTTTAAAATGTTACAAAAACTATTTAAACATGCACTTACACCAATCTCATGGTCACACTCAATTTATTTATGACACTCAACAAAGTCAATGGCAAGAAGAGCCTCATGCACAATAGTGTGAAAGGGATAAAAAACATAAGTTGGTGCCCTACTAATCATCTCAATGGGACATTATTAGACATCATTGGATAATCCTGTGTAGATAATACATTCACATTAGTTATATCACAAGTATAGATTAAAATTATTGAAACAAATATATATTTACAATTCAACATTACAAGTTAACATACCTCAATGAGTGGCTACACAGATGAAATCATAATAACAATGCCTAAGTCTATTCCTACCCGTATAGATGGAGGAGTGTCCATTGTGGTCATCAGCTAAATGAAAAAAATATGATTTTTAGTTCATAATATATACATGTACAATGTACATGAAGTATAATATTAATAAAAAATTAACTTCATACACATTTATATAACATAAAAATCTGTACATGTTATGACTCGATAATGACTAATCTTATTTAAATATAATGCATAATCATTTTTATCGATTTCATGAAAATGTCCATGAAATGGTCCATCAACTCGCTGCACTTACCCTATACTGATAAGGGATTTTCTATAAGATTTTATAAGTTCTAATTTTTTTTCTGAAGGTCAATTAAAATTATAGATCTTTACTTGGTAAAAGTTGGCATGTTATTTTGGATAAGTTTTATTTAATTAGTATATATATCTTAAATATATTTATCCAAAAAGTATTGAAAGATATTAATTTTGAGGTGTCTTTTGTCGAAATTGTTACACATTACACTGATTAATGATATTATTATTTTCTTTATAAATTTATTGTTGATTGGTGATAAATGGCCTCAATCCACTTGCACCATTTTTAGAAAAAATAAATAGGCTCCAGATTCCATTGTATGTGCAATATATCATGATTTTTCAATCACTGTCTCTAAACAAGATTTTTAATTTTTTTAAATTTTTATGATGGTTAAATACATGTTAAATTTAACATCATAACTACCCCATGATAGTCAAATTAAAAATTGATAATTTTTATTCACATCTCACACTATTACACTCCACTCTGAAGTGTCATTATAAGTTATAACTAATATATTTTTAGTCTTGAATACAAGTTTAGTGAAAGTAAAGGTGATGACTATAACTTACACACTTTAAAGGTGGGTCCATGTGTTAGCTATTGCAAGTTTATATTAACAATGGATTTTAACAAAATTTAATTTTTAATTTTATAATTATAATAAAAGAAACAAAAGAGTGATGGTTATAATTATTAGTCCCTACAAAAACAAGACTACATGTATGCTTTTTCCATTAAGCTACTTTTCCTTGAACCTATCAAAAGACTTGAAAAAACATACTATTTTAACAACTATAAAGCTTGACATCCAAATATAGAAATATTATTTAAGACCTTATTTAAGCATATTCTATTTTCTTGAAAATGATTGATCTAATTTTTATTTATTTTGCATTCATGCACTTTTAAAATTTTAACATTTAAATTAATGTTTCTTGAATTGAATTAATTAGAGGGTTTGAAATGACATGTTTTTTTAAAGACTATAAACTTTAACATTTAAATATTGGAATATTTTTAAACCATCATTTAAGCATATTCTATTTACTTGTTAATGACTGGTCTAATTTCTATTTGTGTCACATTTCTATCTTTTTAAAATTTTAACATTATTGTGATTTTAAATACATCTCAAGTGACATAAGTATTGAGTATCAAACATATATGATTGATTCACAAATTACAATTTAACAATTTTTCTCTTTATTCCCATAATTTTTTATATATCCATTTTTTTATAATATGCATACATTAATGGTGTGCCAATAACATTTATTCTTAAACTAATAATGTTAACAATATTATTGTACATATCATAAAAGTAATTAATTTAATATAATGTATTATGTTTTTAATAATTTATAAAAACTAATATTTGTAATTGTTAATTTAAGATGCTTTTGATTAGTAGAAAAAACCATTGTTAGGTTGTTGAAGGGAGATAATTTACTAAAAAATTAAAATGGTCATTTAAAACTTTAATTGTTTAGGCCACACAATGTACTTGTTGTAAGTGACCCTCATCTAGAATCATATTTATATTTTCATCTATTTCAATTCCCTAGTTATATTATAAAGGTAGGGACTAGATGCTACATGATCCTTTTTAACAATGAAATTCAATAAGGCTTGCTTTTGCTAAATTTATCTTGTTTTTCAATGTTAATCATAAATATGGAACTATTCAATTATATCACGATCATTAATTTTTCATTTATTATTTATTTAATGATGGTTATGATTATTTATAACTACTATATGAAGTGTTAAGGACTAGATTTGAATGCCCATATGCTTGTGTTTTTATTTTTCAGATGTAAAATACAATTATGTTTTTTAGAAAAATGTATTAAATGTAAGGTATATTTTTTAGGTAGATTGTAAAAAATTGTAAAGGATTATATATATATATATATATATATATATATATATATATATATATATATATATAGTCTCTATTGTTTCCTCCTAATATAAATTATATTAAAATTTGAAGGGTGTAGTAGAATAAATAAACGTTATCTTCATGATAGGGATGGCCAACCAAGTCCCTATATAATAATGTCAATGAAGAGTCTAAAAATAATATTGTTAGCTATGTATTAAAACCATTAAGTAATTTTATAATAAAATTTTATAGTTCAATAATGGTTATAAGTAATTATAGTCATGATTGTTATGTTGTATATTTGGGACGAGAAGACATAAACTAACAATACACATGAAAATGGAATAGGGGAGTCCAAAATCATTCACTTAGGATTTAGAGTAGGTTATGTTTAAATTGAAATCAAATGTATATAAATGTCATGATGTGGCTTTAAGACATGCTATTTTATAAAATATACGATAATGGTTTAAAGACAAAGTTAAAAATATTTACCAAAATGAAAATTAAAAAAATTGTTTAATTATCCATATTAAAATTTTAAATAGTTTCAAGTGTTGAAAGCATCTTGATAGCCACTACCAAAGAGAGATATTTGAAATATGTTTAGGGCTGCATCATCAAAAAATAGTTTTGATTTACAAATCATGGGAAGCATTAACAATACATGTGGACTATTTCAAAATGCATTTTTTTTAGGGTATTTTTATTTGTAAGTTAAAAGTAAAAATTAATAAAGAAAATTGCACATTAATAACAACAACAACAACAACAACAACAACAACAACAACAATAACAACAACAATAACAATAACAATAATAACAATAATTTTCAAAGTTTACTTTTATGATCTCATTCATTATTTTTCAATCAATTCTAAAAATTATAAACCATGTTATAATTGATTAGGATTTTGACAAATATAATTAAACTAATAAAAATAACTATTTTTCTTTGGGATTTCACATAGTTTCTTCAAAGAGAGCCAAAAACATTTAAATTCATGTAAATCATGAATGCCTCGCTCTCTAATTTTTTATATAATTTATAATCAGTTATATCATCTCTTTTAATTGGGTTCCAATTTCATATGCAATGTATAACAATATTGGACCATGGGTGCCTTCTAATATGTTATATACATTACATGTTGAAATAAACCTGTGCTGATTTGAAATGGTTCAAGTTGTAATATGTAACACTTTGTCATTTATGTATATGTGGTCATGTAATCTCATTGAGCTTTAAAACACCTAATTATGCATATGCATTTTCCCTATGATAATAAATTGACCAAGATAACATGTAGAACAAGTAGAAGAAGCATGAATAAGGCTTCGAGGGAAGTTTGGACACTGAGGAACCTTTTTATTTCCCCCACTTTTTAAAAATAAATGTAGATAGGATTTAGTGGTAGGCATGGATACATCATTCATGTAGGCATAATTAGTTAGGTGGTAATTGTATTTTGATCCAAGTATAAAACAGTAGGTCAGTGCTTATGATGGAATGCACTCCTCCCTATTTATCAAGACTTGATGTACCATGGAGGATTTGGTCATGATTGAATCCATTTAAAATTATGAACATGGGTGTACACATTCAAACTTTTTTCATATGATAAAATAATCTATAGATCTATCTAAAATGAATTGGAAGTATTATGTGACAATTTGAAACATATTTTTGGTTAAGAAAGAGACAAATAAATTGAAACATCATTTGAAATTAAGTACAGAGTTGTAGCCAATAAGGATGTAACTTTGTAGAGAAACCATAAGCATTTGGATGCAAAATATGCAACATGGATGGTTTAAACAGTAAATGACCTTTAATCTTGTAACTTTGCATTTCTTGATAATGGTGGAGGCACAATCCCCCTTGATAGAATTAAGTTTTGAGTTGTAGTTAGTGAGGATGTAAATTTATAAAGAAAAAATAAGCATTTAGATAAAAAAAATAGGGACCAAAGAGGTTTGATTATGTAAAGCATTAGGAATGCCTAGATAATAATACAATTTCATAATAATATTATCCCATATAATATTAAAACCTTTTTCATTTTTGTTTTCAAGTATGATGAACATAAGATCATTTAGAGCATACGGTTATCTAGATAATTGAGACTATTTATGTGAATATGAGTATCATTAGATCAGAGGCACTAAGACTTTAATAAATTTTGAAGGAATCTCACACTAAATTGGTATATAGCTTGGTGGTGATTTAATTCTATTCTTCTAATGAAAAGCATAGATACTAGTTTTTGTAATGAAAAACATTGATACCTGAGATATTAGAATATTAGACCACACTCTTCGAAAATGAAATATGAGAATGAAGTAAATGCAATAATGCCACTTAGATTAAAAATACCATTAAAAAAATATGTAAAATTTATCTTAATCTTTGTTTCTCTAAATTTTCTCTTTTCTATGAAATAATTTTGATGAGATTATAATATTTGATTATGAACCTTTCTTATCTTTCGACACCATGCTAAGCTTAATAATCTTCAAACTAGTGTGATAACAGTTTGAATCTCAACACTTTATTGCAAACCTGTTGTGTACAATGTTGGAAGGATTTATGTTGAGATCATGTAATATAGAGATAGAGTCTATTAAAAACTCCTTCTTGAAAGGCCAATCAATATTCCCTACCAAGTGGATTTAGCTTGAAAGATTATTAGTTTGCTTTGTTCTCTTATTTATTAGATTTTATCTTAACTTAACATTGCCCACCAACCGTTCCAAAAATTTACTATCTTTCTTATGAGTGTCAAACATTTATATTGTTGGTAGCTCATGCTCACTGGTATGATATATTTCCTCATATTCAATATCACAAAATTAAAGGTTGTTGGACTCAATATTGAAATTAAAACCACCACCATAGATAATTTCTAAAAAGTAATCAACATAAAACTTATTGAAACCACTCAATGAAGAAGAGAGTAATTATTTAAAATTTGTTTGCCATGAAATCCACATAGAGGAACATTATTCTTCCCATAAAATATGATGTGTTGTAATGGACAAAAATGTGATTAAACATAACCTACATTAGTAAGGGTTAAGCCATCCACAATGTCAATGATGTTGGGTGAATATTTTGTCGACCAGCTAACTGGGGAGCGAAATAGTTCCTATCACCACAGCAAGGGAGATTGGTCATCTAGGTGTGTAGTTTTACTACATCACTAGGGGAAAAATCTCTCCTCTCATCAAGGGGAGGTTCCCTATTAAATATACAAAGGTTATATACTATATGTATAAGTAGAAAGTAAGACACAGGGGTGGGATAAGCCATCCATCTCTCTTTTTTCAGAGATGATGTTAACAAATAGAGGAGAAATCTTGGGTGATTGGTGAAGGTACTTCTCTTCTTTCAGAAGTAACATTCAGCTAAGAGCCAGATCCCTTCCTAGATAGTAGAAATATTGGTGAAGCGATAGAAGGCACTTCTATTCTTTCAAAAGTGCTTGTTCTTGCAAACAACATGAATATTTCTTGTAGGATAAGTAACAGGTTGCCAAGGGCGTAGCAACCAACAATTTAAGATGTAGCACAAAGTCTCCACCTTGACTACCCAAGAGTGAGATATGAAGAACAATGGGGGCATAAATTCATCCCAAAGTCCTTTACACAGAAACAAAAAATAAAAAAACACACACTAAAAATAATTATGTCAGCATAAAGTCTGAAAGTAACTGGTTTTAGGACACCATCCTTATCACTTCCACTAGCTCTGCTTGTTAAATTAAATAAACAAGAACACATTCAGAAGATAGACATAATAAAAATCTTCTAAAATGATATAAGTTATACAGCACAAAGTTTGTGAATCACTTGCTTTCTCTTCAGATAAAATAATATGAAATACAATCTGAGCTCAAAGTCTCAGTATTCACCTTTCAATTTGGGCAGAGTTTTGCTTCTATATTGGGAAGATCTCCCTAAAAAAATAAAATATATTACAATATATATCCACCAAATAAGGCTTGGCACTCTCTCCCATGGGATGGCCCATGTTGCAGTCAACGCCTTCAATGTGCCTTCAGTTCTGTATAGAGGGACATGCTTGGAACAGTGTGTTGCCTTAATTATGGTATGTCTATTCATCTAATATGTCTGTCCCCTCTAATGTTTGCACAGCTATCCATTTTGTCTTTACTCCAAAGGAGACTAACAGGCCATGCCTTCAATGTTTGCAAGCTCGAAAATCTATTCTGCAGACTGTTCTACCTACCAGAATAACTTTTGTGCAAATATTTCTGATCTTCTCCTCTTTTTGCTTTTGTCCTTTCTAGCTTTGTCTCTTTCTAAAATTTAAGCTCTCAGGCTATCTTTTCCCCTTTCCAATTTTGTCTTTTCTTGGAATCTGAGCCCTCGAGGCTATATTCTTAGCTTTGTTGGCTCTTTCGGCTCCTTTTTCAACTGGTTGTTGAGTTTGTTTTTAGGTTTTGTGCCACATTTGAAACTTAGTGGATATTTCATTACCTTAAATTTGATGTCCATGGGGACATCATTGGTTGACTATATCAACGGTTTGAGTGGCCTTCTCGGCTCCTTGGTTCAATCACTTTCTTGCTTCAATCGCTTTATTGGTTCAATCACTTCTTTCCCTTGATATTTGAACCAATGTTCCCTACCTTCTACAAGGGCACTTGGTCTTTTCGCTTTGGGGCACTCCCTTGAACCTGCTGATTGAATCGACCGATTAAACCAACTTTGGTTCAACAGTTTAATGGTTCAATTAGTTTAATCCCTTTATTTGGCTAAGTCCTTTGTCCACTTGAACCAACCATGCATTGAACCTTTAAACTATTGAACCCATTGAACCTTTGAACCAAAATGGTTCAATGGTTCAACGGTTTAATGGTTCAATCCTTCTTCTCTTTGACAAGTGTTTTGAAGCCATTGAACCTTGAAGCGATTGAAACTTTGAACCTTAACAAATGTGCTTAAATCTTACTGATGACGTTGAACCTTTGAACCCATTAAACCCTTGAACCTTTTTGGTTCAAGGTTCAATGGTTCAATGGTTCAATCTTTGCTTAGAAGCTTGCGGATGGGCATTTTGGTTGAACCTTGTCATTGAACCAACTTTGAAATTGCCTAAGTGTTGAGAGCTTACTTCTTTCATGTAGAGCCTATAGAAATCAACCTGTGAAGCCTGTAAAACTTGGCCTGCAGAGTCCATAGATTTTCTTCTTGTAGAGTCCGTAGATTCAAACCTACAGAGTCTGTAGAAATGAGCCTGTGGAGTCTATAGTTTTAAGCCTGCAGAGTCTGTAGATTTCTAAAAAGCTTAAAGAATGGAGAATTAGAATGCACAGAATAATTTTTGAAAAGGGAAGAGACAATTTTGGTCTTGTAGGACCAAAATAGTTCATATGTTGTCCTAAAAATGAGTGATATTTTTGGGGACAATAGCTAGCTCCAATTGGGGAACTTCCTTCAGTTGAAAACTTGGAACAACTGAGGGGAGTAGAAACCAAAATCTCCAGTGCCTTGAAGTATGCCATTGGGCTATGGAGTCATGCTACCCAAAAAGAAAGGCTCCAAAAAATGAAAATTAATTAAACAAAGCAGAAATAAAGACTATACAGATATACATATGTACAAGTGAACTTATCTGACACTTTAGGAATTGAAGTGCTTCAGATGCTGCCCATTGTGAGATAATGAAAATGGTGTTCCATCCTGATAAACTAGCAGGAAACCATTTTGTCCCTAGAATCGGTGATGGGCGAATGGAACTCTCCACCAAGAATCACATTTTCTATGCACTACTTTTGGCTCTCTCCTCTTGCTCCATGGCAAGACGTGGTATTCTCTCTAAAAATTGTAACTCTTTGCTCTCTCTGTGAAGAGTTTCTTTTGCTAACTTTAGAGTACAACAGTATGGTCCACTACCATCACTTGTTGTTCTGTTGGTTTAGTCCAGCACATGTTTTGATTGTCAACATCAAACTCCTGACAAACCATCAGCTCAACATCTCCTTTGGCATGAAGGAGTTTGACATCTTCATCCTGAGTAGCCTTCAACCCGAGTAACAAAGATTCATACTCGATAGTGTTGTTGGTGTTGCTAAACTACAACTCATGTGAAGAAGGAAGAATATATCAGAGTTGTTGTCAAAATATGGATAATGTGAATGCAATGGAGATGTGATCACATGAGATGAAGCAAGTGCACACCACATAGATGCTAAAGTAATTTGAAATTATACAATAAGCTAAATTGCACAAGACAAAATGGAGAAAACCAAAATCTGATTAAAATGAGATGGCCAAAGTGAGGACTACAAATAGGAGAGTACGTAACTCCTCCATAAAAGGTGGACAAGGCACCCCAAGAATAGACTGTAACTCCTCCATGAAAGGTGGTGACAAGGTGCTAAGAATAGAGAAGTAACTCCCATCAAGGGAGTTACTTATGAAATTCTTATGACACCTATGACACATCTATGACACACACCTCCACATAAGCTAGCCTATCCCACAAATGTAGGAAAAATCCATGTATTCACAAGAAATACAATTTCCATAATTAATAAATAGGGAAAAATAAAAACCTACACTAATACCCCCCCATAAGCGCAATTTAGGTGGGTAGTGTGGAAATATAAAATGGGTCCCGATAACTAGGCCTGATGAGGTACCCATGTACAAATGCAATCTCCCATAAGATAGAGAAAAAGAGAAAACCCATAGGAAAAAAACTCCCCCCCAAAAGAGAGACATAAAAGAAAGAAGAGGCTAGTGGGCCCCCCTAAAGATGATGCTACTATAGATGTAGACCGCACCCCAAGAAGAGCTCGTAGATGGATGAACTTGCTCTCAATGAAAGGTTTGGTGAAGATGTCTGCAACTTGCTCTGAAGACTGGCAAAATATCAAGTCAATGACCTAACTATGAATAAGCTCTCAAATGAAATGCATGTGAATCTCTATGTACTTGGTTTGTTGATGCTGAACTAGATTCCTACAAATCTGAATGGTACTCTAGTTATCACAATAAATGATGGTGGGCTGCCTGATAGGAATGCCAAACTCAGCAAGGATCCCCTGAAGCCAAATAGCCTCAGTAGCTACATTAATAGCTCCCCTGTACTCTGCCTCTATAGATGATATAGCAATAGCATTCTGATTCTTGCTAGACCAATTGATAAGACCAAAACCTAGAGAGAAACTATAACCAGTCTGAATCTGTATATCTAACCAAGTTAACCTCTATGCCAAATCTATAATGAATCTCATATCTATGTGAAACCTGTATGTAATTCAAGATCCTCTTAGCTACTTTCCAATGCAACTCATGAGGTTCCTACATGAATCTGGAAACAAGTCCCACTGTATTTGATATGTCAGGCTTGGTGTGAGTCAAGTAGATGAGACTACCAACAAGTTGTCGATACCGAGTAGCATCAACCAATGGTGAAGAACAATCAGCCTCAAACTTCACTCCTGATAGAAAGGGAGTTGGAGATGGATTACAATCAGCCATGTGAAACCGAGCCAATAAGTTAAGAGCATACTTAGGCTGTGCAAGAGAAATCCTTGAATCTGACTATGAGATCTTGATGCCAAGGAAGTAGTGCAACAAACCCAAGTCTGTCATGCCAAATCTATCTTGAAGAGATGCCTTCACCACTACAATAGCTGATGAAGAACTCCCGGTGATCAAAAGGTCATCAACATATAAAACCAAAATCAAGAGCGAATCATCCTACCGTAAGAAGTAGACATTAGGATCAGAATGGCACCTAGTGAAACCCGATGTGAGAAGGAAGGAATCCATCTTGGCATACTAATCTCAAGGGGCTTGTTTGAGGCCATAGATAGATTTCCTAAGTCTGCATACTAAGGAAGAATCTTGAACAAGTCCTGGCGGCTACTCCATGTAGATCTCCTCCTCTAGGTCTCTATGAAGAAAGGCACTCTTCACATCCATCTGATGCACATCCCAACCATGTGCTGCGGCAATAGCCAAGGTGAGTTGGATAGAAGTCATCTTTGCAATGGGTGCAAAGGTCTTTGAATAGTTAATGCCTGCCACCTGTGAGAAACCCTTGGCGACCAATCGTGCCTTGTACTTATCAATCGACCCATCTGCTGCAAAATTGGTTTGATATATCCACCTACATCGAACCATCTTTCTTCCCTTAGGAAGTGAAGTCAAATTCCAAGTGTGATTTTTAATTAAGGAAGAATATTCTTCCTCCATAGCATTATCCCACTCAGGTACCCTCGATGCCTCTTGAAAAGTCTATGGATCCAAAACTGTAGCAAAGAAGGCATGTGGATCTCTCTGAAAATCCCCCCTAGTACGTCTTTCATGTGCAGGATCTCCTACCCAAGTGCCAGCACTCTCAAGTGTTTGTATGGCCCAAAGTGGCCCAGAAGTGGGTGAGTCAGGTGCTAACTCCTCATCCTTTGACTGACTAGAGGTGGATGACTCTGCATCACTATCCTCACTGTCTAAACTCGAAGAAGAAGAAGATGTCTCTGGCTCAAGAACTTGTTGTGGCTGATCTAAATCTGATGAGGGAGAAGAAGTGTCGAGTCTCTAGGACTCTCTTGAAAATGGACACTTCTCTTGATAAACAACTCATGAGTGACTGGATATAGAAGGCAATATCCCTTAATACCATCTGGATATCCTACAAAAATGCAAGGCTTGGACTGACGTTCCATAGCTTTGCATTTTTTCTTCAGAATGTGGGCCATGGCTGGGGATCCAAAAACTCTAAGGTGCTCAACATCAGGTTTCCTTTTATGCCAAGCTTCAAAGGGTGTTATCCATTTCAAAGCTTTGTGAGGAACCCTATTTTGAATGTAGCAAGCACAATTGATGGCTTCGGCCTAGTACTATGGTGCTAAGGATTTGGAGTGAATCATATAGCTACCCATCTCTTTCAAGAACCTATTCTTGCATTCTGCAACCCCATTCTGTGAAGGACTATAAGTGACTGTGCAGTGCAAATCAATCTCCTCTATGGTGCAAAACTGCTCAAACCTGATGCTGACATACTCCCCTCCATTATTAGTTTGAAGAACCTTGATGGATTTCTCACTCTGTTTCTCAACAAGAGCCTTGAAGTCTAGAAAATTTTCAAACACTTCAGACTTTTGTTTGAGAAAATATATTCAAGTGTTCCTAGAGAAATCATCAATGAAAGTGAGGATGTACTTGGCCCTTGTGAAAGATGGTTTGGGAAAGGGTCCTGATACATCACTATGGACTAAATCCAAAGGTTGTGAAGCCCTCCAAGCTTTGCCTTTGTCAAATTTTGCTTTGGGATGCTTCCCAAGGGAACACCCCTCGCAAAGTCCTTTTGAGAATTGGACACGAGGCAAGCTAATGACCATGTCATTTTTGCAAAGTTGCTCAAGGTAGCGGTAGTTAAGGTGGCCAAACCGCTCATGCCAAAATTTGCTAACTCCATTTGAATGAGTCAGTAATGCTATTGGAGAAGAATCTGATGCAAAATGTGAGAAGGTGTATAACTTAGCTTGGTGATCTGCCCTACCCACTGCCACTATAGTATCACTATGTAACTCCCTGATAGCCACTGAATCTGGTGAAAACTCAACTCTCATGCCTTGACCAATGTGAGTGATTTGGTACATTGATAGGAGATTGGTTAAAAGAGAAGGAATACTTAGAACATTATTGAATGTTCCTCCTTCCATTTCAACTGACCCTCTCCCTGCAACAAAAATTGAAGTGTCATCACCCAAACTAATTAAAGTCATGCTACAAGGATCTAAAGATGAAAACTCAACTAGTGAAGATCCCATGTGGTGAGAAGCACCCAAGTCGATGACCCATGACGATGTAAAAGCTGTTGTAACTACAAGGGCCTTGCCCTTTTCTTTCTCCTTACCATTGCCTTTTGCCTTGGTAGAATCTTGGATAAATGAATTCTGCTTGATGGACTCAGGAACACCTATGTTGTTCTTCTCTAAAAGATGAGTTAGGTGATCTATTTATTTTTTCATGAATTTTTTTCATCATGCCTTGTATTATTACAATAGGCACACTTAACCTTCTCCTTCTTAGGTTTAGCATTGGAAGAGGAAGTCTCAGTGTTGTTTTTAGTAGGATTGGTGTTTTCTTTCTTCTTCTCTTGGTCCTTGTTCTTTTTCTTCTTCTCCTTTGTTGAAGTCTTATCCATACCATTTCCACCTATCAAAGCTTGGGGTTGAGTAGACTTAATTGTGCCCATTTGAATTAGCCTATCTTTCTCCCTAGTCAAGTCGGTAATGAATGAATCCAAAGAAGGCATTTTCCATGTAGTGCCAAGGGCACTTTTTGTGGCATGGAAAGTGGAGACAAAGACTGAATAGCTTGGACCTAATTTTGAAAGAATAGAAAGTATGAGTTGATCATCTTTCTTATCTATCCAAAATTCTTTCAATTACAATCTAAGGGCCTTAAACTTAGTGAAGAAGTCCTGTAGGGTGTCAAAGTTGTTAGGACTTAGACTTATGAGTTCGTTTTCGAGCTCATGACCTCTCATCTCATCAAGCTTCCCAAATAAGTTTTCTAAGGCATCCCATATGTCATTGGGAGTCTTGGAGGATTCTAAATGGAAGAGAAGTTCTAGATACACAAACAAGCTCAATAATCCATAGGCTTCATCAATATGATTGTACCACTTGACCTTTTTAGCATCAGTGTTGGGTTCTACTTCAGTACCCATGGTGATCCTATACAACCCTTTGCTTCTAAGAATGATTGAAATTTTAACCTTCCATTCATGATAGTTGAAGGGTGTTAGGGGTTTAAGTTGAAAAGAATCCATTTTAAGCTGAATTTAGGTGAAGTTGTGTTGATTGCAAGTTGTGAATTTATGCAGAAAGGAGAATGAAAGCAAAGATTTGCAAGTTGTAAAATCAATCACACCCCCCGAAATGTTGATCCCCCCCAAATATGCAAGTGCACACTCAAAAGACGTCAGGCTCAGTCAAAAATGCATCTTAGAGCAATTAGTGCTAGACTATAAGCAAACAGGACGTCAGACTCAGTTGAAAATGCGTCCCGAGAGACCCAAATTTTAGGCATTTTATAAACTAGTGCATTTTTGACAAATAACAAGCCTACACTATGGAGAATTGAATTAAAAACACTTTTGAAAAAAAAATGGCACGCAAATTGAGCTATCATTTTTAAGATATTAAAGGTTCAATTTTCTCGTAAACTAGTGTTTTTGCAAAAAAAACACTAAAACATTAAAAAATGCCTATTTTGAGAGAGAAAGTGGCCATCCAACCACTCATTAGATTCGACATGGAATGAGGAATCCAAACGAGGTTTGTGTGAGGGGGAATTGGCCTCCTGCCAACCTGAGCCTCTCCCTTCGTCTTCGTAGGTTGAAGATACAAGTTTAAAAAAAAAACCCCAAATTACAAAACTGTTTATAAAAATGAATATTCAGTCAAATTGACTGATTTTTGTTTTATCAAGTCAATTTTAACTAAAAAAATTAAAGTAAAGACATAATTGAAGGATGCCACATGTCCAAGGGGCACCACATGGGATGCCAAGTAAGGAAGGGGCGCCCAAAAGCGCACAGTCCAGAATTAATCTTGCAGGAAAGACAAAAAAAAGAGACCTGCTGGAAATGCCATAAGGCCTGGTGCCTTGCTAGAGAAAGGACTGAAGACCAAAAGCTAGGCACATAAAGAAATATGCTTGCAAAAAAA
This sequence comes from Torreya grandis, assembly GCA_037957365.1. Classification (NCBI taxonomy): domain Eukaryota; kingdom Viridiplantae; phylum Streptophyta; class Pinopsida; order Cupressales; family Taxaceae; genus Torreya; species Torreya grandis. The sequence goes on along the minus strand of JARHVA010000035.1, from coordinate 9,344,088 downwards.
AATGAACCTACAGACTGCGTGCCGTATGGGTCAGGTGTTGAAGCTTGGCGTGGCAGAATAGAAGTACTTTTGCTGCTGGAACTGAAGGCACCCAGCTGGAAGGAGTGTGGTGCAAAGTTGGAAGGACTAGGTGTAGACTTGCAGAAGCTTGGTGTGGACTGAATGCTGCTCCTCCCTCTGCTGCTCCACATAATAATGGCACCCAAGAACATCAACAAAACTAGCACCTGAAGTGAAGACAATGAAGACATCCAAAGGCTAAGGATTCCCAAGGAAACTAACCAGAAATGATATATATATTTTATTTTAGATCAGATCTAGAAAATAAAAAAACAAAGAGAACTCCACTCTTCTTGATTCCAAAATAAACTAAAAGCATAACCAGACACACGATTACCATTCTTACTTTGATACCATATTGGAGTTGTTGCCAGAATCTGGATAATGTGAATGCAATGGAGACGTGATCACACGAGATAAAGCAAGTGCACACCACATAGATGCTAAAGCAATTTGAAATTATATAATAAGCTAAATTACACAAGACAAAATGGAGAAAACCAAAATTTGATTAACATGAGATGGCCAAAGTGGACTACAAATAGGAGAGTACATAAGTAACTCCTCCACAAAAGGTGGACAAAGCACCCCAAGAATAGACTGTAACTCCTCCATGAAAGGTGGTGACAAGGTGCTAAGAATAGAGAAGTGACTCCCATCAAGGGAGTTACTTATGACATTCTTATGATACCTATGACACATCTATGACACACACCTCCACATAAGCTAGCCTATCCCACAAATGTAGGAAAACTCCAATTATGCACAAGAAATACAATTTCCTTAATTAATAAATAGGGAAAAATAAAAACCTACACTAATATAATATCCCATTGAGGAGATATCAATGCCATCCCAGCTCTAGCATTAGTGGAAGAATTACTACCATCAAATTCTAGGATCCAAGCATCATCAGAAGTTGATCTTCTATCAGATTTCTCTTCATTGGAGATGGAAGATCCTTTTTCATTTGTACAGTGCCCTACCAATTCTTTTGATGCCTTGTTTGGATCAAATCCTGGATTGCCAGCTATGGGACTTTCATCAGTTGAGACATGAGCATCCTCTATGGTCAAGAAGTAATTACCCCTTCCTAAAGACTCAAACAAAATTTGAGCTGCAGGGGCTGACATTTGGGTGACCATAATTTTTGCCTCAGACATGTCCACACTTAGTTCTCCACCAATGTTTAACTGCTTAGGATTGGCTTGCAAGAATTCAAATTTAGTCATTTGAATTTTGGATTTATTGACATGATCAATTATATGAGATGATTGAAATGACTTGGAAGAGGGGATGGGAGTTCATCCTTTTAGTTTTTGGGAGGGGGAGGACTAGTCTGCAAGTAGAAGGTGCATAAATGTTTGATGTACTTACCTTTTTGGCAATCACTAGGTCCTTGGCCCAAAAAGGAAGAGGTGTTCTCTGCTTAGCAATTGAAATTTCTAGTTGGGGTCGCTCCTCTATCTTTTCTTTGTCGGCCTACTAGGATGACTGATTCTTGGATCGGGTGAATATTGCGTATGATCTTTTGACTGCTTCATCTTCACTTTTGGGTTCATCCTAGTAATTCAAGAAACCAATGTGGGAGTCGCCAACTGATTCTTCTTGATCCTTTGTGAAGAGATCAACGTCATTTTCTTGCTCAAACTCAGGTTGGAAAGAGAAAGCATGTTCTATTTCTAGATATCCAACTGCTGAGTTGGTTGGAGGTGCTTCAAGGGCAAGATTCCTCTGTGGGGGCAGAAGATGATTTGGTTGCCCTTGACTTATAGTAGTGTTGCCTTGATATGGCTGATTGGGGAATGTCCTCCTTGGTACATCTCTGTATGAAGGAGTAGAAGACATACCTTGTGCCATTTGCCTTTTCAAGGCTAGTAATTCATTTTCTAGCTTTTGTACCATTTGATCAGTGGTGGCTATGGGTGAGTATTTAGAAGATGAAGAGGGTTTACCTCTATTAAGATCTCTCCTTATCTTTCCTACCAAGATAAGGTCATTTTCAACCTCAGTAGCCAAGTCTTGAGCAGTAGCAAGGTCTATGTGGCTAGCACACCTAAGTAGAACACTCACTTTAGGTAGATGTGAATTGATGAAGAAGCATTTGAGGTTTTTAGGTGTTGGCTGAGCAATTGCAAGAATCCTATTTCTCAGCTTGTCAAATTTGGTAATGAAATCTCTCATAGGCTCATGAGGCTCTTTCTTCATCTGGGTGAGCTGGGCTAGTAAGGCATGGGCATCCTCTATGGGCTTGAACCTTGCTTCAAACTTGGCTTTTAGGGTATTCCAGTCTATCACTGATCTATCTTGAAGATGGTAGAACCACTCTGCAATAACACCTTGTAAGGTCTCCACAAAAAGCCTAACTACCACATCTTCAAATTCCACCCCTATCACACCACAAGCTATGTTGAAGGCTGCAATGTGTTCATCAAGGTGAACTCTCCCATCTCCAAATAATTTGGGGAAGTTCTTTCTTGAGCTGCATGGAAGTTTATGCAGAGGTGGAGTCAAGTTGAGTGGGCCAAAAGAGTTACCCCAGGGGCCTCGAACTGCTATTATTTAATTATGAAAAATAGGGATAACAAATCTAGGTGGAGTGGCTAGATTGCAGAACAAAAATGGAAAAGAACTGGCCTTGCTTCAGCTTGAGGCTTCAAACTACGCACTCTTTTCCAGCAGCTCTGGTTTTGCAAACTAGATAAAATAATGGAGATGGAGGAAAATGGTAAGGCTATAATGATAATGGGTAAGACACAAAATAGAGTCACCAGAGTTTATATAATGGATAAGGGAAGGAACTAATTCAATCTGAAACTTGAGGCTTTAGAATGCACATTCATCCCCAGTGGAGTCACCAAAAATTGTTGGGTGAATATTTTGTCAACCAGCTAATTGGGGAGCAAAATAGTTCCTATCACCACAGCATAGGGAGATTGGTCATCCAAGTGTGTAGTTTTACTACATCAACAGGAGACAAATCTCTCCTCTCATCAAGGGGAGGTTCCTTATTAAATATATGAAGGCTATATACTATATATATATATATAAGCAGAAAGTAAGACACAGGGGTGGGATAAGCCATCCATCTCTCTTTTTTCAGATATGATGTTAACAAATAGAAGAGAAATCCTAGGTGATTGGTGAAGGTACTTCTCTTCTTTCAGAAGTAACATTCAACCAAGAGCCAGATCCCTTCCTGGATAGTAGAAATACTAGTGAAGCGATAGAAGGCACTTCTCTTCTTTTAGAAGTGCTTGTTCTTGCAAACAACAAGAATCTTTCTAGTAGGATAAGTAACAGAGTGCCAAGGGCATAGCAACCAACAATCTAAGATGTACCACAAAGTCTCCACCTTGACTACCCAAGAGTGAGATACGAAGAACAATGGGGGCACAAAGTCATCCCAAGGTCCTTTACATAGAAATAGAAAATAAAAAACACACACTGAAAATAATTATGTCAGCATAAAGTCTGAAAGTAACTAGTTTTAGGACACCTTCCCTATCACTTCCACTAGCTCTACTTGTTAAATTAAATAAACAAGAACACATTCAGAAGATAGACATAAGAACAATCTCCTAAAATGATACAAGCTATACAACACAAAGTCTATGAATCACTTGCTTTCTCATTCAGATAAAATAATATGAAATACAATCTGAGCTCAAAGTCTCAGTATTCGCCTTTCAATTTGGGCAGAGTTTTGATTTTGTATTGGGAATATCTCCCTAAAATAATAAAAGAGATTACAATATATAGCCACCAAGCAAAGCTTGGCACTCTCTCCCATGGGAGAGCCCATGCTGTAATCAATGCCTTCAATGTGCCTTCAGTTCTTTCTAGAGGGACCATGCCTGGAATAGTGTGTTGCCTTAACTATGGCATGTCTATTCATCTAATATGTCTTTTCTTGAGTCTGGATCATTTGGTCTATCCCCTCTGACGTCTATGTAGTTGTTAATTTTGTATTTACTCCAAAAGAGACTAACAAGCCATGCCTTCAATGTTTGAAAGCTCAAAAATCTATTTAGCAAACTATTCCAGCTACCAAAATAACTTTTGCATAGATATTTCTAGTCTTCTCCTCCTTTTGCTTTTGTCCTTTCTAGCTTTGTCTCTTCCAAGAATTTAAGCTCCTGATCCCTTTCCAATTTTGTCTTTTCATGGAATCTGAGCCCTCAGGGCTATATTCTTAGCTTTGCCAGCTCTTTCAGCTCCTTTTTCAGCTAGTCACTGAGTTTGTTTTTAGGTTTCACACCACATTTGAAACTTAGTGGATATTTCATTACCTTAAATTATACGTCCATGAGGACATCATTGGTTGACTATTTCAACGGTTTGAGTGGCCTTCTCAGCTCCTTGGTTCAATCACTTTCTTGCTTCGATCACTTTATTGGTTCAATCACTTCTTTCCTTTGATCTTTAAACCAATGTTCCCTGCCTTCTGCAAGGGCACTTGATCTTTTCACTTTAAGGCACTCCCTTGAACCTGTCGATTGAACCGACTGATTGAACCAACTTTGGTTCAACAGTTCAATGGTTCAATTGGTTCAATCCCTTTATTTGGCTAAGTCCTTTGTTCACTTGAACCAACTGCGCGTTAAACCTTTGAACCATGGAACCTGTTGAACCTTTGAACCAAAATGGTTCAATGGTTCAAGCCTTCTTCTCTTTGACAAGTGTTTTGAAGCTGTTGAACCTTGAAGAGGTTGAAACTTTGAACCTTGACAAATGCATTTAACTCTTGCTGATGACGTTGAACCTTTGAACCCATTAAACCCTTGAACCTTTTTGGTTCAAGGTTCAATGGTTCAATGGTTCAATCTTTGCTTAGAGGCTTTTTGATGGACATTTTGGTTGAACCTTGTCATTGAACCAACTTTGAAATTGCCTAAGTGTTGAGAGCTTGCTTCTTTCCTTCAGAGTCCATAAAAATCAACCTGTAAAGCTCGTAGAACTTGGCCTACAGAGTCTATAGATTTTATTCCTATAGAGTCTGTAGATTCAAGCCTATAAAGTCCATAGAAATGAGCCTATGGAGTCTATAGTTTTAATCCTGTAGAGTCCATAGATTTTTGAAAAGCTTGAAGAATGGAGAATTATAATGCACAGAACAATTTTTGAAAAGGGAAGAGACAATTTTGGTCTTGCAGGACCAAAATAGTTCATATGTTGTCCCAAAAATGAGTGATATTTTTGGGGACAACAAATGATAAGGCCACTATTCAAAGAACTAGTTTGTTTGGCTTTTATGAGACTAGTTTGGAGCTTTATGAGACTTACTTCTCAAAACCAAACTATGATTTGTCACATAGCTTAACTTGGTGAGTACATGGATTCATTGTTTCATATACAAACAACAAATGTCACCCATATAGTGGATGTGAAGCATAAACCAAATTTTTTTATAGAAATGAAAATGGATGGTGGGTCTTCAAAATTTTTAAAACATCCAAGATGTCATCAAAATACAAGGGATGCATCCTCACGTAACATTGAATTATAGATATGAGTAATTACAACAACACCTTGCATTTTATCAAAATAAATATGGTTATAAGCATGAGTATTTTTCTCACCAAATATGTAGAAAACATACCCCCAAAATTACAATTTAGATAGCACAAAATTGTCACCAAAGCTTAACAATGCTAGCAAACACAATCTAACCTTAAAAAATAATATAGTATTATGATCAAGGAGAAAATAATAAAATAAAACATTAAAAATAAAATATCATCCATATAAAATTTTAGAAGCCTCTGTATTGAACATATTTAAGGCAAATAACAATCCAAACACAAATAGGCTTATCTATGAAAATTACATTAAAAAAACACAGTTTTCATCACATTAACTGCTAACCAATCTATAACTTGAGAAAAGGAAGAAAATAATTGTGGAAGGAAACTACCTAGTTTCTATTAAGAGTGGTCTACATGAGTGATGTAACTTTAGTACCTATCATTTAAAGGAATTTATGGTGGTGGTTTAAAGACAAAGTTAAAGCATTTATATTCAAGAAAACTATGAATGTTATGCTTTCTAGGTTTTGATACATCTAAAACAATTTATATCTTGTTTATTACTTGGGTGCCAATTTTGCATGAAACATTTAACAAGATTAAGCCATGGGTTCCTTCTAGTATGTTTTATACATTACATATGTAGAGGGAAACCTATGTCAATGTATTAAGTTGATTATAAATGAATCAAGTTGTAATATTTAACTCTTCATCATATATGTATATATGGTCATGTTATCCCATTGATTGTTAAACATTATAGTAGAATAAGACAAAGGGATGAAAGTGTCGCTAATGTCTCAGAGCCATAGTTTATTTAAAGAATGAATATTAAACACTGCATAGTTGTATGAGCATCAACACAACCTTATCCATTAGAGTATGTATTATGCTTCTTACCTTGGTGGATGACATAACATGACACTCTACCATAAACATCAATTAGACTATGACCATTTCAATAGATGAAAAAATATACTATAATGTAATTTCTATATATAAAATTATTTTCTCATAGATCATTATAAGTTAATTGATGTAGTCCAACTATATAACCCCGTGTTTAATATTGATACGAGATTCCATTCCCAACTTTTTTTTTTAATCCTCCCTACTAAGAAAAATATAAAAGGTACCTACCAAAAGTAAACAAGATGGGATGAAGCCATTACAGATTTAGGGGGATTCATTGCTTCTAATTCTACTTTAATCCATGGGAAATAAAACAAAATTAAATTTACTCAAAAATATGTAGGAATCTATAATATAGAAAAAAATTGAAACTCTTTCTATGAAACAAACAAAATGGAAGTTAAGGGATCTAATGATTTTTTTGGCCAGAGGTCTTCATCTAAAGAAATTGCATTCGCTATCAAATTCTAAAAATTGTGAAATAAATTTACCATGAAAAATAATGAGAAATTGGAGGGTTATATAAAATATTCATAAGCCAATCATCAACATAACATAAAGTAAATACTACCCTTTGGACTTTTGAGATCCATAAAACTCACCTCCTTTACCAACTTGATTAGCTTTATTAATGGCTTTGACTTTTAGGAGGACAAATAAGAGATCACAAAGTTATATCCAATTCCAAATAATAATGTATTTACCTCTACTACCATTTATCCAAACATTTCTACTTCCACTACCATTCTCCAAATGCAATTCTTCGGCTTTGTCTCAAAGATACAAGATGATTAAAAGTAGATTGTATTTTATACTAGGTGTTCTTACACACGCTAGCATATTCTAAGAGAAGGTTTTATTTTTCAACTTTTCCTTTCATCTTTTTGGAGATAATTAGGTCACTCTTCTTGTTAATCTAAACTACTTGTACTTTTATAGTCTTGTCATTTGTGAACATTGATATATTTTTTAAATATATTTCTAGACTAGTTGTACTTTTCTCGACCTGTCATTTGTGGACATAAATATTATTTATTTATTTTTTCATTAAAAAATATTTTTTCATAAAATTTCACTCTTATGTACAATAATTGCTTATAGTTACACACTTTATACAACATAAAATAATCACTAGCTCAAAATAAAAGTGAAATCACTTAATTTTTGACTTCATCGAATGTTTTAGACAATACAATATGTATATAATTAATATTGATCCAAACACAAGGCATGAGTTCTAAATTAGGACAACATTTACACATATATTGAGAGGGTTTCATAGTTCCATAGACACACATTTTCACATATTCAAACTTGACTAAAATTATACATCTTATTATTCAATAGCTTGTTACAATGAAGAAAATACACATCTCCACACACTTAAAAATATCTCCATGGTCTTATTACATTCCATGGAGATACTCAGATCATCCTACCATCCATCAATAACCTTAGATTCTTCCCTCCATTTTCATTTGCATTTTTCCCAAAATCTATCTAAAAAATTGTTTAGTTTTTGTCCATTTACCTTCCATCAACAAAATGTCTGCCTTCTATCAGCCACCTATCCATGTTCATTTTTTTTGACATGAGAATATTATTATTTTTTCGTTAGAAGTTTTATTAGCTGAATGTCTCTTCAAATTATCTTCTCCCCCACTTGAGAAAACTTTCTCTCCATACTAAAATGCCTTGGGTCATAACATGCTCACCACATGGATATCCATACAAATATCGTCATGTCATAACATACATGCCACATGGATAGTCATTAGAATCTAAAAAAATAAGATTGAACAATATTTGTATCCTTACACCAACACATACACAAATAAATGTTTGCAAGCTCATGTAAACATCAAAACTACTGGTGAATGAATGACGATGCAAAAACAACAAAAAAATAAATAAATCACACAAGCACTTTTTTTTTATTGATGCAAGATTGCAAAAACCCTTGGATGCTCATGCATCAGACATCCAATATTTTTAGAATGTGAGATCCTATTCACATAGATGGGATTTGTGGTAAAACCAATCTTTTGAACATGAAGCATAATGGCCATGGCATACCCTTCCAACACACAAAATAATTCAAATGATTGTCATGCCTTTTATTCCACTTCTTGCTCCTTTTTGGCTTAAAATCCTCTTTTCTCTTCTTAACTATGGTATTCATTTTCTCCTTTGTGGGATTGATCATAGCCTAACTAGCTCCACCAAATGCTTATCTTATTCTCTTGCCATCTACTTTTGGGCTGAAAACCACATTCATTTGACCACCTCCACAAAGATGTTCTTTCTTGCATATTTTCTCTTATTTATTTGAATGCACTATTGTCCATACACCTCTGCCTAAATATTTCTTGGATTTGTTCACTCATTATCAAAGTTAATGTTGGATTATTTATTTTTTCACTATTTAATCTTTGTATCCCTTTTCTCTCATGGTTTCCATCTCTGTCTTCACTTTTATCCTTGCCACTACCACCACACTTATGGCTTCTTCATTCATAAGAATCTTAAAAGAATATTATTCTTCCTTCACTTTTGCACATGCTCTAATGTAAAAACTAGTTATTCTTCCTCATATATTATGAACTCAAATGGTTCACTCTCATGATGGAATCCCATAGGACATTATAAAAAACCTCCAAGGTTGTTCTCTCTTCATTGTTATTTGCATTGGATACAAGTTGATTGCATTCAAATTATTTTTGTTTTCCCTCACATTCTTTAGACCCTTCTAGACATGCACATAAATAAATTTTAGACAAAACAAGGTTTTCAACATTACCCTTCTCATTATTTTCCTCTTTGGCTGATGTATGAATCACCTGTTCCTCTTCACATTCTTCCTAGAGTGCATAAATTTGCACTTTAGCCACCTTTATTTTTTCCTCCATAGAAACTTGAAACTCTTCTTTTCTATCCTGCACCTTTCTTCCCTCTAAAAGAGAATAGGCAAATGCATTTCCTTGCATAGAAATATTCTTCTTCTCTTCATGATAAAGCCTCAATGCCTCAAGCTTCTTCAACCATTTTATTCATAATAGTAGGTGAACAAAATGACCCACAAACTTGGAAACCATATTTTCCCAAATGTTGACTTTATTCTTTCCTTTTCATCTTTCTCTTATTGGATTCAATTTTGTGATGCATGGTTAGACACTCTCTCATGGACACACATTGAGCATAATTTCCTAGACTTGAAAAATTTCAACAAGCTTTATTCATTGAATTGAATAACAAAACATTACAAAGAATACACTTACTTACTCTCATGTATAACTCATGCCTTCATAGTATTTTTACATTCATGGAGATGATTCAGACTCATATACAATCCTCTAAGAAATCGACATTATTTTTTCCTTTCTCTTTTCTCCTCTTTTGGAGAACTTTCCAATACTCAGTTGCAACTCCACATAGTCTATTACTTGCAATCTTTACCCTCATAGGGTCTTCAATACTCTCATATTCAAAATGAACTTATAGCTCCACTATCCATTTCAAGAACTTATCCATCCACCCTTTACTTGAAAACATAGAAATTTTAGCTTCAGGATGATTCTTTACATGCTCAAACACCTCTATGGGTTTATTCTCTTTTCTCATTGCTAGGATAATGATTTTATGTTTCACTTTCTCCAAGATATCCATCAACTCTTGGATTTTCTTAAAAATATTTTCCAAGTCTACAAATTCTTGTGTTCCTCTTTTGTGTACCATCTCTCCTTAACAAGCATCTTACTCTTTCACAACCTACAATAGACTCATATAATAACCTCTAACTCACTTCCACAATACTTGAAATATTTCTCTCACAACTAAAACAAACTCATCCTCACACTCATGCAAGCTTGTTTTTCACAACTTGTAGCTCACTAAGCAAAATTCTCTTTCATAGCCTACAATTGACTCATACAAGAGCCTTAAATACTCAACCTGTAAATAAAACATGCTATGATACCAAATGTTTCAAACACAAGGTAGGGATTGGAAATAATGAAAATATTTACGCATGTGTTTTAAGGGTTTCTTAGTTCCATAGACACACATTTTCAAATATTCAAACTTGACTAAAAATACACATCTTATTGTATTCAATAGCTTGTAACAATGAACAAAATACACTTATAAATGATTCTATGGGATTATTACATTCCATGGAGATAATAAAAAACCCATACGATCCATCAAAAACCCAACATTCTTCCCTCCATTCTCCTTTGCATTCTACCCCAAAATATGTCCAATTTTTTTTTAGCTTCTGCCCATTTGCCTTATATTAGAAAAATGTTCACCAAACATCCATTTTATATCATCCACTTATATAGGCTCATTTTTTTGTCTCCTGAGCATCTTATTTTTTTCCTTATCCATTTTATTGGTTGAATGTATCTTTTAATTATATTCTCTCTCACTTGAGAAAACATCCTCTCCATACTTAAATACCTTGGGTCATAACATGATTTCCACATGGGTATTCATACCCATATTTCTCATGTCATAACATACATGCCATATGGACAATCATTGAATTATGAAAATATAAGTTTCTATAATATTTGTACCCTTACACTGACACATACATAAATAAATGTGTGCAAGGTCATGTGAATGTTAAGAACTGATGGTGAATGAATAACCATGCAAAAAAAAACAAAAAAACAAAATAAATAACACAAACACTTTGTTTTTGGTTGATGCAAGATTGCATGAACCCTTAGAATCTCTTTCATCAGACACTTGAGGTTTTCAAAATGTGAGCTCCTACTCACATAGATGGGATAAGTGGTAAAATCACACTTTTGAAGACGAAGCTTAATTTCCATGGCGTCCCATTCCAACACACCAAATACTTTAGTTGACTATCATTCTTTTTCTTTCTCTTAAAACTCCTTGTTGGATTAAAATACTTTCTTCTCTTCTTACTTATGCACTTCCTTTTATCCTTTGTGGGATTAGACACACCATAGACCGACCACCTCCACCAAATGCTTATCTTATTCTCTCTCCATCTACTTGTGGGATGAAACACATCTTCATCTAAACACCTCCACCAAGATGTTCCTTCTTGCATATTTTATCTTATGAGGTTAAACCCAATGTTGTTCATCCACCTCCATCTAAAGCTTTCTTGGATTCATTCACTCACTATCCAACTTATTATTGGATTCTTCCTATTGTCACTCTTTACTATTTGGAGCTCCTCTTCTCTCATGGTTTCCATGTTTTTTATGCTTTCTCCTTGCCACTACCACCATACTTGAGGCTTCTTCATTTATAAGAGTCTTAAAAGACTATTCTTCATCATTCACTTTTGCACATGCTCTTGCTAATGTAAAAATTAGTTATTCTTAATCATATCTTGTGAAGTCAAGCACTTCACTCTCATGATGGAATCCCATAGGCCCATTATTAAAAACCTCCATGGTTATTATCTCTTCATTTTTATTTGCATCATCTACAAGTTGATTGTGTTCAACTAATTTTTATTCTCCATCACATTTTTTGGAGTCTTCTAGACTTGCACATAAATAAATATTAGAAAAAATAGGGTTTTAAACATTACCCTTCTCATTCTTTTCCTCTATAGATGATGTATGAATCACCTTCTCCTCTTCACATTCTTCCTTGAGTGTATAAATTTTCACTTCAACCACCTTTATTTTTTCCTCCATGAAAACCTCAAACTCTTCTTTGTTGTCTGTAACCTTTCTTCCCTCCAAAAGAGAATAGCTAAATACATTGCCTTGAATGGAAATATTCTTATTATTTTCATGATCAAGCCTCAATCCCTCAAGATTATTTATCCATTTTATCCACAATTGTGGGTGAAGAAAATGACCCACCAACTTCAAAAACATATGTTCCCAACCACTCACTTTCTTATTTACTTTCCATCTTTTTCTTATTGGATTTAGTTTTGTGATGTATGGTTATACACTATCTCATGGACACACATTGAAAATAATTTCCCAAACTTGACAAAATTATACAAGATTTATTCATTGAATTGAATAATAAAACATTACAAAGAATAGACACTTATTTACTCTTGTATACACATTCATGCATTCATAGGATTATTAAATTCATGGAAATGATTGAGATTCTCATACAATCCTCCAACAACTTGACATTGTTTTTTCCTTTCTCTCTTTCTCTTCTCTTGGAGAAATTTCCATTACTAAGTTGTAATTCCACATAGTCTCTTAATTTAAAACTTTACCCTCATATAGTATTCAATATTCTCATATTAAAAATGAACTTTTAGCTCCACTATCCATTTTAGAGCTTATCTTGTCTTACTTTACTTGAAAATATAGAAACTTTAGGTTCAGGATGATTCTCTATATGCTTCAACACCTCTATTGGTTTATTCTGTTTTCTCATCATTGGGACAACTTAGTATGCTGCACTCTCTCCAATATATCCATCAACTCTTGGATTTTATTAGAAATATTTTCTAGGGCTAAAACTTCTCATGCTCTTCCTCATTTGTGTGCCATCTCTCTCAAAAAGCATGCTTCTCTTTCATGACCTATAATATACTCAAAAAATATCCTCTCACTCACTTCCACAACACTTACAAGACTTATCTCACACCTATAACAAATTCATCCTCACACTCATGCAAGCTTATTTTTCACAACTTGTATCTTACTGAGCAAAAAATTCTCTTTCACAACCTGAAATTAACTCATATAAGAGCCTTAAACCTCAACCTAAAAGGAAAACACCTTGATATAATACCAAATGATTCAAACACAAGGCAAGGAGTCCAACTAAGGAAAACCTTTACACCCTTGTTTCAAGGGTTTCACAGTTCCATGGACACACATTTTCACATATTCAGACTTGAATAAAAAAACACATCTTATTGTATTCAATAGATTATTATAATGAATAAAATACACATCCCCACACACTTAAAAATGCCTTTATGGGATTATTACATTCCTTGGAGATACTCAAAACCTCATACCATCCATCAACAACCCATCATTAATCCCTCCATTTTAATTTACATTATGTCTCAAAATATGTCCAAAAAACTCTTAAGCTTTTGTCTATTTACCTTCTATCATCAAAACGTTTACCAAACATTCATATTCTTTTAGTCAACTATATAGGTTCATTTTTTTGTGACCTTAGAATCTTATGTATTGCCTTAGCCATTTTTATTGATTGAATGTCTATTGTAATTATCTTCTCCCCCAATTGAGAAAACATCCTATCCATACTAAAATACCTTGGGTCATAACATGCTTTCCACATGGATATTCATACAAATATTCCTCATGTCATAACAAACATGCTACATGGATAACCATTAAAATATGCAGACATAATCTTGAAAAATATTTCTATCCTTTCAAAAACACATACATAAATAAATGTGTGAAATCTCATTTAAATGTCAAAACATTATTGGTGAATGAGTAACCATGTGAAAACAACAAAAAATGAAATAAATAAATAAACACTCTTTTTTTGGTTGATGTAAGATTGAATGAACCCTTGGATGCTCCTGCATCAAACACTCAAGGTATTTAAAGTGTGATCTCCTACTCACATAGATGGGATAAGTGGTAAAACCAAAATTTTTAACATGAAGCATAATGACCATTGCATCCCCTTTTAACACACCAAATAATTTATCTAACTGTCATGCCTTTTAATTCTCTTCTAGCTCCTTGATAGCTTAAAATCCTTTTTTATATTCTTACCTATGTACTTCCTTTTCTCCTTTGTGGGATTGAACCCATAATTTATTGGCCACCTCCACCAAATGATTATCTTCTTATCTCTTCATATACTTGTGGGCTGAAACCCACCTTTGCCCGACCACCTCCACCAAGATGTTCCTTCTTGCATATTTTCCATTATGGGTTTGAACCCACTATTGTCCATACACCTCTAACCAAATATTTCTTGGATTTGTTAACTCATTATCCAAATTTTTGTTGTATTCTTCCTTTTTTCACTCTTTACTATTTGCAGTTCCTCTTATCTCATGGTTTTCATGTCTTTCTTTGCTTTGATCCTTGCCACTACCACCACACTTATGGCTTATTCATTCATAAGATTCTTAAAAGACTCTTATTCTTTCTTCACTTTTTCACATGCTATTGATAATGTAAAAATTAGTTGTTCCTCCTCACATATTGTGAACTCAAGTGTTTGAATCTCACAATGGAATCCCATAGGTCCATTATAAAAAACCTCTAAGATTCTTCTCTCTTCATTTTTATTTTCATCAAATGCAAGCTAATTGCGTTCAAATTATTTTTTATCCATCACATTATTTGGACTCTTCTATACCTACACACAAATAAATGTTAGACAAAAAAGGGTTTTTAACATTACCCTTCTCATTCTTTTCCTCTCTGGATGATGTGTGAATCATTTCTTCACATTATTCCTTGAGTGCATAAAGTTTCACTTCAATTACCTTTGTTTTTTCCTCCATGGAAACTTGGAACTCTTCTTTTCTATCCTCAACCTTTCTTCCCTCCAAAAGAGAATAGGAAAATGCATTTCTTTGCATGGAAATATTCTTCTCCTCTTCATGCTAAAGTCTAAATTCCTTAAGTTTCTTTAGCTATTTTCTCTACAATTATGGGTGAGAAAATGACCCACCAACTTGGAAACCATATGTTCCCAACTACCCACATTTTTTCCCTTTCCGTCTTTCTCTTGTTGGATTTACTTTTATAATTCATGGTTTAACACTCTCCCATGGACACACATTGAGCATAATTTCCTCGAATTGAAAAAAATCAATAAGCTTTAGTCATTGAATTCCATAACAAAAAATTACAAATAATACACACTTACTTAATCTCACATACACACTCATGCCTTCATAGGCTTATTAAATTCATGGAGATGATTCATAATCTTATACAATCCTCTAATAGCTCGACATTATTTTTTCCTTTCTATTTTCTCCTCTCTTGGATAAATTTCCAATAATCATTTGTAATTCCACATAATGTCTTACTTGTAACCTTTACCCTCATAGGGTCTTCGATAATCTCATATTCAAAATGAACTTCTAGCTCCACTATCCATTTTAAGAGCTTACATAGACACTTCAGCTTCAATCTAATTATCTACATGCTTTAACACCTATATGGGTTTATTATCTTTTTTCATCATTGAGACAACTCTTTTATTCTAAACTCTCTCCAAGGTATCCATCAAATCTTAGAGTTTCTTAAAAATATTTGCCAAGTTTGTAACTTCTCATGATTTTCCTCCTTTGTGTGCCATCTATCCTCAACAACCATGTTTCTCTTTCACAACCTAGAATATATTCCAACAAGATCCTCTCACTCACTTCCACAAAACTTTTAAGACTTATCTCTCACCTTAAAAAATGCATCCTCACACTCATGTGCAAGATTATTTTTCACAGATTATAGCTCACTAATTAAAATTATCTTTCATAGCTTGTAATTGAAACATACAATAGCCTTAAACACTCAACCCATAAAGAAAACACCTCACTCTGATACAAAATGATGAAAACATAAGGAAGGGAGTCTAACTAAGGAAAACCTTTACATTCATGTTACAAGGGTTTCATAGTTCCATGGACACACATTTGAACGTATCCCCACACCCTTACAAATGCCTCTATGGGATTATAACATTCTATGGAGATACTCGGAACATCCTACCATCCATAAAAAAATTAAAATTATTCCATCCATTCTCCTTTGCATTCTACCCCAAAATTTGTCCAAAAAACTACTCAAATTCTGTCCATTCACATTCTATCAATAAAACATTTGCCAAATATCCATCTTCTATTAGCCACCTATACAATTTCATTTTTTTGTGACCTGATAATCTTATTTTTATCTTATCCTTCCCCACTTTAGAAAACATCCTCTCCATACTAAAATGCCTTGGGTCATAACATGCTTGCCACATAAATATTCATATAAATATTCCTCATGTCATAACATATTTTCAACATGGACAATCATTAAAATATGCAATCATAAGCTTGAGTAAAAGTCATAGAATAATTTCAATGAATCCCTAGAGCCTCAAAGTAAAAATATCTAAAATAATAATTTAATTATGAAAGCTTCAACTACTAATATTTTTTTTGATCATTAACTATTAAGAGTAGTGAATTAATGGTAGGTATGGTCCAATATTTGAAGTATGGTTCAATGGAGATAAAAGAGACAATAGAAAAATTACACACTTATTTTTTAATTGATTTGATTTGGATCATGAGTTTCAAATACTTATAAGGATGAGGCTGTGTTTCATAACAAATTATTTTTAATTAAACCTAAGTTGAACATGTTTATAAATTCACTAGGTATGATCAAAGTTGATTGGTAATTTTGAGGTGATGTTACAATTTTAGTGCTTGCAAAATATTCTTAAAAATATGCTAATTTTGAATTATGGTTTGATGGAGATAAAAGAGATAACATAAAAATGACACTTATTTTTTAATTGGTTTGATTTGGTTCACGAGTTTTAAATATCTATAAGGATGAGGTTGTGTTGCATAAAAAACTACTTTTAATTAAACCTAAGGTGAACATGTTTATAAATTCATTAGGTATGATCAAAGTTGATTGGTAATTTTGAGGTGATGTTACAATTTTAGTGATTGTAAAATATTCTTAAAAATATGCTTACAATTATGTATAGGTTATGGCTTATGGTTTTTAGGTTTTGGTTAAATGTCATGAATTTATATGTCCTAATAAGGACAAGGTTAACTATATATCCAAGAGACATTGTGCTTACAGATTCACCACTTATAGGGCACCTAAAAAATGAAACTCATTAATGATTCAAATGAGTGTCTTTATATTATCTAAATTAAATATATTTATATTTTTACATACTGATAGGCACAAGCTGAATTTATAGGGACTCAATCTTACTGGCATGCCTATTAATGCAAAAGTGCAAACCATTTCAGGTAGTCAAGTTCAATTATTATTAATAGTTATTTTGTGTTCTCCATGATTTTTTTTTATGACAACCAATCACATAGGCACTCCCTTTGATGAAATTATTTTCTTTTAATTTATAATTTAGTTAACAACTTATTTAATTACACATAAACAATAAATAATGAAAATAAAAATTACATTTGATGTAGTTAAAGGGATCCTTGAAAAGTAAAAACACCAAAATAGAAAATGCCTTTAAAGTGTTTAAACACATGCATCCAATGAAAAATAATATCAAAAATATTTACAACACACATTCATCAAAAAATAATATTTGAAATCTATGCAAGGCATAAAAAGCAAAAACAATCAATGGTAATATTCCAATTAGAATTATATTATATTATTTAGTCCTTGGCTTTTTTATGTTCCTATAAAGAGGTTATCACCAAAAAAAAAAACTATTAATACATGATATAAGTGCCAAAAATAACCATCATAAAATGTATATCTTATATCTTTTACAGAAAGCTAATTCATTATTAAATTCATATGTGTAACATAAAAAATCATATTTATCCTATATTGAATTACAAAAACTATTAAGATAAGACATTAAGATAGGGTGAGAACAAATAATAATAATTATTGTAGTAGTTGCATATATTAATCATAATATTTTATATAAATTGACTAAGAGAAATTTGTTTTTAACACAAGTTAAGTATATTATATTAAAAATTAGTACATTAGGATAATCCCTTGAGGGAGTGAAAATGAGGGGATTAAGATATTGTTGTTCACAAAATTATATATATTGAGAATAGAGCTTCGAAAGGATTTGTTCTAAACTACAAAAAAATTATGAAAATTTATTATTTATAACTAGATACAAAGACTATAAAGCTTTAAATAAAAGATTTTGATTCACATTGATGGAACAAGATAAAAAACTACTTGCACAAGTAACAAGTTTTCAAAAATTATAAACTTTGAAGAGGAATGTGCAAATATTGTTATGACAGTTTTTTTTAGTGAGCATACCTAGTTTGAAAAGGTAGTTAATCTTTGTCGATAAACATAATGTTGTTGTTCATTTTGATTACAAAGTTTTCATATATATGAAAATAGTGAAACATGAATACAATTATTGAAATGTCCTCTTTGTATTAACAAAATGATATTTTAGTTAAGTCTATAAAATTATCTTAAGGAGCCTTTTGTGTAAAGTACTATCATTTTTTTCCATTTTCTTTGTGTATGGTAAATTGTAATGCATGTTGATATGAGTACATTGTGGGTTTTTGACAATTCATGTAGTATATTAAATCATTTTTTGGAGGAGAATCAACCAAAATAATTTGACTATAATCATTAAACAATGGTTCAAATAAAGATGGTGAATATTTTTTGATTTTAATAATCCTTTAATAAGATGGGAAATAAAGTTGTTGTGTCACAATAAGAAGTAACATAGATGTTGAAACTTATTGAAAGACAAAATTATATGTTGAGTAGTAGATATTAAATAAATACTTTCCTAAATATTTGCTTGTTATAAGCTTTGTAAATGTGCCTTTGTGAAGTTTTTATTCAGTGCATCAAAGAAAGTGGACTTGTATGGAGAAAAAGTGTGCCTTTGGAGCCATTTTTGACAACATTTTTGAAAAAAAACTATTGGAAAATTTGTTAAAGTTAGTAAATGTTGTAGGCTGGGGTAAAGTTCCTTGTAGTTGTCATTGAGAATAATCTATAAAATAATTACTGAATGTTATTGTTTTTCAAAATATATATTATACATTTGTGCATGTTTAAGAGTAAAACATAACATTGAAAATGATGAAGAAAAATAAATGAGTTGTTTCAATAATAGTGGTTACTATATCCATGTTATCATCTGATTTACCATCTTTTAAGGGTGAGTGCAAGAAGTTAATGGGACAAAAGTGACAACACCAAAAAAAAAAATTTAGACAAATGCATGGAAATTAGTGTGGATATCCATTTTGAAGGGCAATAAATATTTTTTATTTTCTTTAGGCTCAAATTTCCAAACCAAAATAGTTATCCATTTTGAATAGATGTCCATTCTAAAAGGATATCCATTATGAATGGATATTCTTTTTGAAATGAATATCCATTTTGGAGAGCTTTGAGTTCATGTTGTATATTTGGTTAAATAAGCATTTAAGTATATTTAATAGAATAATTTAAATGTATTTTATTAAACATAAGAAAACAAGTCCATCCTAGGTCTTTTGAATTTGATTTTAGAGCTGTAGAAGTTATGCTTTAAAATATTATTTTAAAAATCCAACATGGTCATTACTTAGTCATTTTCAATATTTTAGTCATGAGCATAAGGTTATCTATATGTAATTTTTGCACTTGGCATCTATTTTGGGCAAGTTAATAGCCATTTTATAGTTTTTTGAGCCTTTTAAATTGATTGTTGATGTTTTTAGGAGGTCTAAATGTGGCAAAATAGAATTTTACAAACCTTATATCTCTGAGAGATAGTGAGAGTCAAGAGATTATTAAGACATGAATTTGTATAGAATTTTTATTTGTGATTAGATCCCATATAGGCCGAAAGTGACATAAACACCAGATCCACTTGTGACCAAGGAAAATGCAAATAATTTGAGGCATATTTATGTGCGATCAATAAAATTAAATTTAGATTTAGGCTAAAAGGTGTGATTATGGAAACATAGGTTGTAATGGTGACCTATGGATACAAACACCACTTTATGCCTATGTTACTTGTGACTAGGTTTATTATAGGACAAAAGTGACATAATGACACCATATCCACTTGCATCCATGGAAAATGGGAATAATTTGATGAAAATTTGTGCATGATCATCCAAACTCACTTCAAATTTAGGGCAAATTGGTGTTAATGGGGAAACATAAGTTTCATTAGGGACTCACACACATCCTTCTACACCTTAATGCCATTTTCTACTTGTGGTTATGGGGATCATAACCCCAAAACAACACAACAACACCATATTCACTTGAGAATATGGAAAATGCATATAATTTGGGGAAAATTCATGCATGATCACCCAATTTCACTAGGAATTTAGGCCAAAGTGGTGTGATTGGGGAAATTTAATTTGCATTGGTGACTAATGCACATGCGACCACCCTTTCTATAAATTTTAATTGTAATTAGGTCCTTTTTAGGCCAAAAAAATATACAAACATGATATCCACTTGAAACTAGGATAAACACAGATAATTTTAGGTCCATTTATGCATTATCACTCTAATTCATGTCAAATTTAGGATAAAGTGGTGTGATTAGGGTAATGTAAGTCATAATGGTGATGTACACACACCCAAATACCCATTTATGTTGATTTTACTTGTGATTGTCTCTTATAGGCTAAAAACAACACAATAACACCATGTCCACTTATGACTAGGTAAAATACAAATAATTTAAGGCATATTTATGCACAATCACCCTAATTCAATTCAAATTTAGGGCACTATGGTGTGATTGGAGTAACATAGTCACATTAGTGACTTGTGTATACAAAACTACCCCATTATGCTATTTTTACTTGTAATTAGTGATATTTTAGGCCTAAAGCAACACAACAACACCATATCCACTTAAAACTAGGGAAAATGCAAATAATTTGGGTAACAATCATGTTGTAGATACTAAAATCTGATTATATGAGATAAAATGGTCTTGTACACTTGACAAATATCACTCAAGGCTCAACCCTTAATTAAATGACCTTCTTTATATTTAAAGGCTCATGTTTTCCATCCCACTATACCTAAATTCTTATCCTATAATCTAAACCTAAAATTTTAATTACCTAGATCACCTATATTCCACATATTGCATAAAAACCTAATCTATATCCTACTCTCGTAGGTATAAATCTTCAACAAAATTCTATTTTTATAGACATTAATGTCCATACTAGGACACTAAGATCGACGTTAGTGTCCCAAATATGAAGTTAGTGTTAGAGGCTTTTAAATGGTCAAATTTGTAAATATTTTGACATATATGGTTCAACCTATGTGTTTTATTTAACCATCCCATGAGATCATTTCAAAATATTTGGTATAAATCCAAGTAAAACACCATTCATTATACATCTAAAAATTATAAAGCAAACACATGTCAAACTCACACTTACTAATTTTCACAACTAAGTTCTACTACCATATTGTTCCCTATTCCAAATTAGTCATAAGAATAGCCTTCTTACAGGTCTGAAGCATTCAAAGAGTAGCTCATGAGTAGTATTTGTCAAGTTAAAACCTATATCACTACACTCACTTGTATATAACATATTGCATAATTTTTCACACACAAGCCCATATAATGGGGAGAACTACATGGTATAAGGCTATATTCTGAATATATGTATATGTAGGTAGTGATCATTGACATAAGGGTATTTGAGGTCAACACACATTCACTTGATCCTAGTAACCCCCATTTTTGTAAGGTGACTTACCCAAGTTGGAGGACCTAGGGTTTTAAATAAAATACTGATATCCATAACATGTGAATGTGATATGAGTTGATAATCTTCTAGGTGATAATGAACACTAATAAGTGTAGTTGGTAGTTTAATAAAATGATCTATATTCCATACTAGATAAAACATCTAAAATGAGGAAAAAAGTGTTGATGGTAGTGTCTATATCCTAATGGTAGTGTCCAGGATGATAAAAACCAAACATTTAGAATTTGATGGATTATTGTAGAGCATAATCTTGTCTTCTTCTTTACCTAAAACTACCAAATATACTTGCACATCAATAAATAAGCTAAATATTATTTCTTATTCACCTTGATTTATTAATTTTAATTTCAACATTGTACTTTATATAGTTGGCACACTTTCATAATTTAACACAGTATCAAAATATCGTGAATATGAATTATTTAGTTGGCCTACTTTTAGAATAACTTAGCCATTTATTTAATTAGGATATTCTCCCCCTAACTCTTTCCATAAGGGATTAAACACATGTGTGATCACCAAAATTCACTTTGAATTGAGGCCAAATTGGTGTGATTAGGTTATGTAGGTCCTATTGATGACAAGCGCACAACCAATGACATAAAAACACTATATTCACTTTATGCTGATTTTACTTATGATTAATTACCTTATAGACCTAAAATGACACAAAAACACTATATCTAATTGTGAACAAGGAAAATGTAAAATTTTTTGGGCACATTTATGTGTGATCACCCAAATTCACTTTGAATTTAGGTTAAAGTGGTATGATTAGGGAAACATAGGTTTCTTTGGTGACCTACACACACCCAACCATCCAGTTATACCAATTTTAATTTTGATTAGTTCCTTTATAGGCTAAAAGTGACCTAAAAACACCATATCCACTTGAATCCAATGGAAATACAAATAATTTAGAATAATTGTTTACATGATCACCCTAATTCACTTTGAATTCAGGCCAAAGAGGTGTGATTGGGGTAAGTAAGTGATAAATTAATGACCTACACACACCTAACTAACCATTTAGGTTGATTTTACTTGCATTTAGGTCACTTATAGGCTAAAAGTGATACAACAACAATATATCCACTTGTGGCCAAGGAAAATGAGGGAAATTTGGGGCACATTTATGCATGATCACCCTAATTCATTTCAAATTTAGGCCAAAGTGGTGTGAATGAGGTAATGTAGGTCACATTGGTAACCCACACACACCAAACCACCCTTTTATTCTATTATTACTTGAAATTATGAGGAAAATATGAAAAAAGAAACACATCACCATATACACTTATGACCAGGAAAAAATAAACAATTCATACATACATAATCACCCTAATTCACTAAGAATTTAGGCCAAATTGGTGTGATTGGGGTAATATAAGTCACATTGGTGACTAACGCATACCCAACCATCCATTTATGCCAATTTTACTTATGAGTAGGTCTCATAAAGGACAAATACAACAGACAAACACCACATCCAATTATGACCATGGAAAATGTAAATAATTTTGGGCACATTTATGCATGGTCACCCTATTTCACTTAAAATTTATGCCATAGTGGTGTGATTAGGATAATGTACATCACATTGGTTACCCATGCACAAAAAACCTCCATTTAATGCTAATTTTATTTATGATTAGGTCAATTATAGGACAAAAATGACACAACAACATCATATTCACTTGTGACTCAGGAAAACATAGATAAATTAGAGCATATTTATGCATGATCACCCGAATTCATTTTGAGTTTAGGACAAAGTGGTGTGATTGGGATAACATAGGTTGAATTAGTGATTCATACACACCCAACCACCCATTTATGTTATTTTTACTTGTGATTATTGGGATTATATGCCAAAATTGACACAACAACACTATATCCACTTACTAATATGGAAAATGCAAATAATTTAGGGTAAATTCATGTGTTATCACCCTAATGCACTTTGAATTTAGGTCCAATTTTTGTGATTTGGTAAATGTATGTCCATTTGGTGAGAAATGCACACCCAACCTCCTCTTTATGCCAATTTTACTTATGATTAGGTCCCTTATAAGTAAAAGGTGACACAACAACACCATATTCACTTGTGACCAAGGTAAATGTATATAATTTTAGGAACATTTAGGCATGAAAACCCTAATTTAATTAGAATTTGCTCTAATGTGGTGTTATTGGGGTAGCATAGATTGTATTGGTTAGTTTTGCACACCCAACCACCCCTTTATACTGAATAAAATTTTAATTAGGTCCAATATAGGCCAAAAGCAACAAAACAACACATATACACTTGTGGCTAGGGAAAACAAAACATTTTGGGGTATATTTGTGTACAATCACCCTAATTCACTTTACCTTTAAGCCAAAGTTGAGTGATTGGGGTAATGTGCATCATATTGGTGATTTATACACAATTAACCACCTATTTATAACATTTTCACTTATGTTTAGGAAGATTATAGGCCAAAAGTAACACAACAACACCATACCCAATTATGACTAGGGAAAATATAAAAAACTTGGGGCAAATTTATGCATGATCACTCTAATTCACTTCGAATTCAAGCCAAAGTGGTGTGATTTGGAAAATATGGGTCATATTAGTGATTAGTGGACACCCAACCACCCATTTAGGCTAATATTACTTGAGATTACGTCCTTTATAGGCCAAAAGTGACATTAATTGAGATTAGTTAATTTATGCTAATATTAATTGAGATTATTGGACACCCAAACACACAACCATCTCTTTAAATGTAATTTTTTCTTTAAATTATGTCCCTTATAGGCTAAAACTAGCAAAGAATACCATAACTACTTGCAATTATGGAAATACAAATAATTTGAGGCACATTCATATGTGGTTGACCTACACAATTGAGTCCCTAATTGGATCAATTAGTATTTTTATTTAATGGGGTTTTAAATTTGGGGAAATTAAACCACATAAACCTAATTACGACCACATAATCTAATTTAAGGCTCAATTTTCCCCAATTACTAAATTTATTTAATGAGGAATGTAAATTTTTTCAATTGAGTCTCATGAACAAAGTTGTGACAATATAATGTGATTTGGGGATTAATTTTCCCTAATGGCACTAAATAACAACATTGAATGATGGAATAATTAAAAATGATGCTAACCATATGTGATATTTCCTTAATTCTACTTACATTAAATTATATGCAAATTTATATGTTAATGTCATCTAATCGCTAACTATATTTAAGATATGAAAGGTTTGTAATATTAATTTTTGGCACATTTAGAACTCCTAAAAACTTTAAAAATCTATATAGAAGGCCCAAAAAACTATAAAATGATTATTGTTTTGCCTAAAACATATGCTAGGTTAAAATGTAAAGCCAAGATTAGATTGGTGACTAAGTACTAAAATAATGAAATAAAGTATAAATTAGACTATATTTTGAAAAACTATCTTTTAAACCGTAATTGCTGCAAATCTCAAATTGATTTTAGAAGACCTAAAGTGGTCTTAATTTCTTATATTTAGTAAAATAAATTTTAAGTATAAGACTATAAAATGTAATAAAAGGGTAAAAATAAATATAAAACATAATGTCAAAGCTTTCCAAAATGGATATCCATCCATAATAGACATCTCTTTAGAATGGATATATGTTTTAAAATAGATATCTATCCATAATATATATCCATTTTAAAATGGGCATCCTTTCATAAAATATTTCCATTTAGAATGAATATACAATTTTTATGGATATCCATTTCCCCATTTCAATTATGTCCCTTTAATTTTGGATCAAGATTTGACATGGTTTGGAATTGGTATACCCAACCCTGATTGTTTTCGTGCACTCACAAACAAATAACTTCATGGAGTTCCCCTCTCTTTTCCCACATTTTAAATTTAGTTATTCATGTTCATATGTAAAATTACATATGGGTTTTGTTAAGTAGATTGTCTAATTGTATGATAGATATATTTGTAAAAAATTAATTTAATTTATTAATTTATATTATTTTTCCCCTTAAGTGGGTTCTAATGATCAATAGATACACACAAAAAAAATTTAATATGAAAAATTAAAAGTACCTCAACACTCTACACTTCGCTGGCTATGATCTCTAGTGAAATTTTTTAATTAGCCTCTATGGATGAATGATGATTATTTTTTATACGTAATAAATTTAATAATTAATAAAAATATGTATTTAAAAAAATAATTAGATATATGGCAATGTTCATCATCGATTCCTTCATATATTCAAAAAATATATCAAAAATATTCATTCATTCTTTAAAAAAGGATCGATGCACTATTAAGTATGATACCAATGAGAGTGTTAGGGTGTTCACATTATTAAGTATTTAATAATGTAAATATTATTAGTTGAATAATATTACATAAATAGGTTTGTGTGGTATATTATTTATGTGAATATCAACAATATTATACGGGGTGGTTTTATATAGTTGGTTGGTTATTCATGTGAGAGACTATAGGGATCTTACTATCCTGAGTATAGGAAACATATTTACTATATAGCTCTATAATATATCGTATACAATCGGTTGAATAATTTGAAGAAATAGAATATTATTGTTGTGTGATTATTTTATTTTATATGTGTTCAATTTTGTCTTCATAAACACTCTGATCAAAATCAATATCTGGTATCAGAGTTGTATTGGTTTTGTGCCTATAATAGAGTTTTGATGTTTTTATAGGGGTAGTATTCTGATCTACAATGCCCATGTAAATGTCAGTTCTTTATGAAGAGAATATTTGTATGTAGATGAGGCACTTATACATTAGTAATATTAATTATTTTGGTTTTATTTTCCAAACTACATAGATTTGATAGAATTGATCACTATCTGCATGTTGTATTGATTGGATCCTAAATTTCATATGACTCCTACCAGTTAGAGCATGCACCAAACTACTTCAATGGTAATGGATTTATTGTCTCATTCAGAATTTAATTTCTCCACTAAGTTTTTATCAAGTTGTTAATGGAGATAGACCATGACAAAGAAAGTCACTATCATGTCTCGCTCTACTATAATATGGCTTGGATGACTCTCCCAACAGATGCCATTTTAAATTTGAATGACATCATTGAGATCAATTTTTTTGAGCATGAATCTGTAATGTTTCGTCAGAGATTTGCATTCAAATATGATCTTTGATAAAATTACAAACCTAACATTTGTCAATTTCAATCCCTTGACACTTGATAAACAAATATTATATGCTCTTCTTACAACTTATTTTTTGTCTATTGTGCATCATGGATTTAAACTTCATGTTTGTTTTATCCATTTACATTGGATTTGAAGAAAATAAAATATATAAACTCTACAAAATTTTGACTCATTCAACCATGACATGGTGTTTTTGGCATGATCCAACCCAGCTCCACATGCTAGATCTAGTTCAAACCACCTCAACCTTGTAACAAAGCATTAAATGATAAATATGTGTTTGTCTATGCAAGCATATAAGATTTATATTATTTTTTAACAATAATTGGATGATGAATCACTAAAATCTCATCTATAACTATTTCACCAATGTTGTGATCATGCATGTCCTCAACTCCTAGAGAATACAAGAGGTTCAAGTCAAGCACCGAGAAATTTAACTTTTATATATGGTTAAATACATATTTAAAATTCTCTATTTTAGGTTCTATGTAATATTTATTATGATGGTCAACATAATTTATAGTCTTTATATAGTATTTAAGTTTGAAATGAGTCATTTAGGTCTATATATGTTGATTTTATTTTTTTGCCCATTTATTATAGGTATAATTTTATATGTGAGAAGTTTATTATTTGTATTCTTTGTCATATTTGACAATATAAAAAAGTATTTATTTGTTATAAGTTAAAAAATTGCCACAGTCAATTATTTAGATTTAATGTCAAAATAAAAAATAAGTCAAATATTAAAATTCATTGAGTCAATAATCAAGAAGTCATTTTCAAAAAATGTAAAAACAAAATTCCTACAAAAGGATGAACTATCACTTATACATGATGTCCTGAGTCAAAGTTATCAAATATGTGTATGAAGGGTTATATTATCAAATACAACATTCAATTGCGCTTCATTGACCTATTTTTCTAAGTAAGTAGCTTCACATATTGGAGGTTAGAGGTAACATAGGTTGGAGGTTTTAGAGCCTTTCATTAGCCACTAACAATGTGGCCACATATGCTTTAGTGGCACATTTGCTTTTTAGTTATGTATTTAATTTTAGTTATGTGTGAATAATAAAAAATGGTGTATACCTATTTATATTTTTAATAAGTGAACTTAAAACTCCTCTATAACTTCTCTGAATATGTGATAGTGAAGAGAGATAATAATTGTATTGTACTTCATGATATGGTTTTTGGTAAACCACTTACAAAACCATTTTTTATGATTGTTGGTCATCCACTTGAAAACCATCCCATTTTGGTTGTTGTTAATCCATATTCAAAACCATTAGTAAGGTTTGTGATTGTGATATGAAAATTATTAAATCATGATTACAGGTACAGATATAAGATAAATGTTTTCTCCATGTTCATATTAAGGGGGTGTATACTAAGGATTAATAATGTTCACAAGGGGGTGAATGATAGGGTGTTCACATTATTAAGTCTTTAATAATGTAAATATTGTTAGTTAAACAATATTACGTAACTAGGATTGTGTGATATATTATTGTTGTGAATAACAACAATATTATACGACGTGGTTTTATATAATTGTTTGGTTATTCATATGAGAGATTGTAGGGATATTACTATTCCAATTATAGTGTTATGTTGTGGAGCTAAAAGCTTAACTGTATGTAGACATGGAGGAGGTTGCTAAGGTGCACAAAAACTAATGTCGACAGTGCAACTGACATCGATCATAACCAGAGCACAGGTATGTCGACATCGGTCATGGATCGGCCGATGTCGATCACCTCTAGATAGATAGGGACCGACGTCGGTCGCCTGTGCATTCCAGAACTGGTTGTTGACAAACAGTTAGTTAGTTAAACGGGTTGTTTGCATGTAAAGACTAATTTTAGTCTTGAGCTATGGATCTAATTATTGTAATTGGATGTCTAATTATTATTTGCATGGGATCCATATAATAGACTCATGGGCTGTATTGTAAAGTGTGATAGTTGAGTAAGAGCAAGGTTAGCTCCTTCAGAGTGAAGAGAGCAAGGTGTGTTCCTCTTAGTGCCACAATGCCAAGTGTGTATGATCAAGTAGATCTGCAAGTTGTTGCAAGGTCTGGTAGAAGATCCATAGGGGTGCTGGTATGGTAGAATCATAAGGACTTGGTGAGGCAAGGACAAGGGTTCTATCTGAGTATGTAAGAACAGGTTGATCTGTAGGTTGTTGCAAGATCAAGAAGAAGTTCTACATGTGGTAAGTATGATCGATTTATTTACAGGTGTGTGTGTGTGTGTGTGTGTGTGCGTGCGTGGTCTAGGTTTGTAGGTGTTGCAAAACTAAGTTGATCTGCAGGTGGTAGCAAGATTAGGGAGATCAACAACATAACAGGTAGCAAGATCAGGGGAGATCTACTTGGAGTACGGTGTGTACTCAATCGTGGAGTACGTGGAGTACTTGTGTACTGGCAGTAGTGATACTAACTGGTGGTACTGGCAGTAGTGATACTGACTGGTTGGAGGTGAACAACTTTGTGTTTGAGTTGTGTGTTGGGACCGTAATTGAGAGAGTGAACTCTTGAAAGTGAATTACTGTACACTTGGTGTGGGAAGCCTGTAAGGTGTGGAAGAGTGTGGCATCTCTTCATTATAGTTTCTTTTTGGAAGAGTATTAATACAATTGGGTATTGTCTCTCATATTCTGTGTTATTTTTGAATTCTAGTTACTTGTTACTTCTAGTTAAATTTCGCATTTAGTTGCTTGTACATGGTAATCAATGGTTTGTGGTAAACCACTTACAAAACCATTTTTTATGATTGTTGGTCATCCACTTGAAAACCATCCCATTTTGGTTGTTGTTAATCCATATTCAAAACCATTAGGAAGGTTTGTGATTGTGATATGAAAATTATTAAATCATGATTATAGGTACAGATATAAGATACATGTTTTCTCCATGTTCATATTAAGGGGGTGTATACTAAGGATTAATAATGTTCACAAGGGCGTGAATGATAGGGTGTTCACATTATTAAGTCTTTAATAATGTAAATATTGTTAGTTAAACAATATTACGTAACTAGGATTGTGTGGTATATTATTCTTGTGAATAACAACAATATTATACGAAGTGGTTTTATATAATTGTTTGGTTATTCATATGAGAGATTGTAGGGATATTACTATTCCAATTATAGGAAACATGTTTCCTATATAAATCTATAATATCTCATATGTAATTAGTTGAATAAGTTGAAGAAATAGAATTTATTGTTGTGTGATCAATTTATTTTATGTGTGTTCAATTTTGTCTGCATAAACACTCTAATTCGAATCAATAGAGAGTATCTTGTTATTAATGTTATATTTAGTTTATTTAGTGTTTTATTCATTTATAAATGTTATTTAATTTAGTTATGTCTTAGATTAATTATTTGGTCAATTTTAGACATTTTCGATGAACTTCCTAAAAAATAGATAACAATGTTAGTTAGAGTGCACTTCATTGAATGTGTACTTAATTGAGCTCAAATGCTTATATTCATCCCAAATAGATGGGACACACTTTATTTGAGTTGGTTAAATAAAATAAAAATATGATGCAATATATTTTAAAAAAAAATTATTTTGCATATTTTTATCTTTGATTTCTTATTGAATGTGTTCACAAATAAAAACCAATATAATTTATTAGATTAATTTGATTTTATTTAGTGCATATTTAGTCATCAATCACACTTATAACAATACTATATTAATAACTAGTAATTTTGGGTTAGATTGAATGATATATAGATTCATATTTTAGATTAAATCAGAGTGCATTTTGACTCCCTCTATACATTTAAAACACTCATTTGGTATCAAAGCCTCATTAATAAAGGTTCATAAGAGTTTCAAGCTATTATGAAGAGAAACAATGGCTTCAATGAATTTTGCTTCTATAAATATTCTCGTCTTCAAAGGTGACAACTTTGAATATTGGAGAGATCAATTGAGGATAAATCTTATATGAAAATAAGATTGAGAGAATATTCTCCAAGGGTAGAAACCACTTGAAAATTATAATAACTTAATCCAAGATTTTTTTTTTTAAAAAAAAATTATGAATAAAAGGTGGATGCACAAGATGTATTATATCTCCAAAGTGCCATAAACTCAAAGATCTATCCAAGAATTTTAGGATTCAAGAATGCCCATGAGGCATTTAATACATTTAAAACTTCATATCAAGGATCTAATAATTTAAGAAAAACAAAACCAAAAACTCTCAAAATTCATTTTAACAATTTGAGAATGTTGGATAATGAATGAGTTGAAGAATATTGCATAAGAAAAAATGATTTAATGTATAGAATGAGGGTTTATAGAAAAACTATTCAAGATAGTGTTATAGTAAATAAAGTTTTGATATATTTAAATAAAAAATAGTTGCATATTATGATCACTTTTGAGGAGTGTAGGGATATGAACACTATTATTGTTGATGAGTTGCTTAGTTATTTTTTATCCCATGAGGATAAGATCATAATATACATAAGAGATCAAGAATAAACACTTGAAACCAAGGGAAAGGTTTCAAAAAATAAAAATAAAAATTAAGGGAGATAAAAAAACTCAAATTCAAAGGTAAAAAATGAATCTAATTTCATAGGTAAAATTAATAAATTCTCTACTTGTTATTGCTATAAAAAACTAGGACACATGATAACAGATTGGAGGATACTAGCAACTAAGAATCAAGTTAATCAAGAAGATGAAAATAAGGAATTCCAAACTAAACAAAGTGATGTTAAAGATCACACAAATTATTGTCTCATATGTAATGTAGGAATAGAGGAATAAATTACTTTATATTTTCTTGATTTAAATTTCTAAATCAAATGACAAGTCACAAAGTTGGTTTTAACAAGTTAGTTGATTCCTTCAAAATTTACGTACAATTGGAAGTTAGTAAATCCATTCAAATTGAAATAAAGGGAATCATGAAAATCAAAACAAGTCAAGGTAATGGTAAAATAAAGGATGTTTATTTTATCCAAATCTAAGTCACAATCTTATTAATGCTGGCCAATTAGTAGAAAAGGGTTTCAAACTAATTATTGAAGATAGTGTTTGTTTTATTTTTGATAAGATATCTATAAAAGATTGATTGAAAAATATTACATGGAAGATAATATTATGTTTACATTTAGGTTAAATATTATGAAATAAGGTACTTGTTTCTCCACCATTGAGGATGTTAACATGTTGTGACATTCAAGATATGGTCATATTAGTTTTAAGAGATTACACATTCTTGACCACAATAAGTCAAGGCAAGTGTAAAATAAAGGATGTTTATTTTTATCCAATATAAGTCACAATCTTAATAATGTTGGTCAATTAGTATAAAATGGTTTCAAACTAATTTTTGAACATGGTGTTTGTTTTATTTTTGATAATATATATATATATATATATATATATATATATATATATATATATATTAATTGAAAAATATTACATGGAAAAGAATATAATGTTTCCATTAAGATTCAATATTATGAAAGAAGTTACTTATTTATTCACCATTTAGGATGTTAACATGTTTTTGCATTCAAGATATGGTCATATTAGTTTTAAGATCATACATATTCTTTACACAAAAGATATGGTAAGAGGTCTTCCCAATCTAGATTTCAAAAAAGAAGATACATGCAAGTCATGTATTATTGAGAAACATTATATGGAGTCTTTATATATCATAAAATAGATATAAATCACATATTTTGATATGGTTCATTTATATTTATGTGGACCAATGTCTTATGCAATTATTGGTAATAATTTTTTATTTCCTTTCTTTTATATATGATGCTACAAGGTATATATGTTGAAATAAAAGAGTGAAACTTTTTCATCTTATAAAACTTTAAAATATTTGGATTAAAAAATAATGTGGACATTACATCAAGTCCTTAATAATATATAAAGGAGGTGATTTTTTTCTAATAAATTTCATGAGTTTGGTGCTTCACATGGAATCAAAACGTAGTTAACAACTTCTTACACACCACAAAAAAATGGTTTAGTTGAAAGAAAGAATAGATCCATCATGCAGTTAGAAAGGAATATGTTGGAGAATAAGTACTTGGAAATGTTTATTTGGGTTGAAGTAGTGAAAAAAAAATCTACATCATTAACATGAGTCCTAAAATGACAGTCAATGACAAGATACCTTATGAAGTTTGGCATGGTAGAAAACCAGTTGTTTCTCATCTAAAGGTATTTGGTTGTATGGATTTTTTAAATGTTATAGATGAGAGAATTAAAAAAAATTATATCAAAAGAGTGTTCCTCATATTTTAAAATGTTAAAGTGATGAAATAAAAGTATACACGTTTTATAATCCTACTAGTAAATCCACCATTATTTCTGGGGATTTTTTTTTAAAAAAATAAGGTGTATGATAATTCTAATCATAGAGATAAAAATGTCATAAGTGAATGGGTGAATAAACTTGATTTTTTTTTTGAAATCTTACAGCTCATAGCCGTGTTTATATTTCAATAAAAAATAATATTAGCTCTTCATACCAGACTAGTCATCCATCTTCATAACTCCAAGCATGAAAAAGTATTTGGTGAATCTACATTAAACCAATAAAAATTTAGATAAAAATTATGATATGAGGATAAAAAAGATTAAAAATAAATATGGAATTTTTTTCATGATGCTTATTTTGAAAATACTATGTTTGCATTGTCATACATGGTTAGTGAAGCTATAAGTTATGCAAAATTTAGTGAAAAGAAAGAATGGTTTGATGCTATGAAATTAGAGATGGATTCAATTTAAGTGAATAATACATGAAATATTTTATAACCTCCATTAAATATATATTTCATTATAAAAAATTGGGTCTATAAGAACAAATTCAAGAGTAATGATAATGTTGACAAGCTAAAAGTTAGGCTAGTTACAAAAAGATTTTCACAAATATATGGGGTCAACTATGAGGAAAACTATGCACCCATGACATGTCAAGATATTATAAGATCAATTTTTGTTGTATATAATCATAAAATATGGTAAATACATAACATGGATGTCAAAATTGAAATCTTAAATAGAGTGATTGAAGAAGAAGTGTATGTGGGGCAGCCACAAGATTTTGAGCTAAACGGGTAAAGAATTATGGGTATATAAGCTGAATAAGAACATTTATGGGTTGAATAAATATTCAAGATATTGGTACTCAAGAATTTATATTTGATTATTGGATCAAGTATTTTTAAGAAATCAAAATGGACCAAATATTTACATACAAACATTGGGTGCCAATATTTTACATATTTGTCTCTATGCAAATGACTTGATATTTACAAATAGTTCTATAGAGATCTTGAATATATTAAAGGAAGATATGAAATAAAAATTTGAGATGATCGATATTGAAATTATGAAGTACTTTATTGGCATGAAATTTTATTAAATAAAATATGAAGAATATATTTATTAAGACAAATATGTCCAAGACATGTCCAATAAGTACAATCTTCATGATTTCAAACCAGTGGACACTCCAATTGCAAGTGAAGAAAATATAATGAGAGAGGATGAAAGTTATTCCACTAATGAAAATAATTTTATAAACATGGTGAGAGGTTTGATGTATCTCACTATGACAATACACTATATCAATCACGGGGTTTCAATAGTTTTGAGATTTATTGGCAAACTGTCACTCAAACATTTGTAAGTAGTGAAGATAATTTTTAGATATGTAAAAGGTAATTATAATAATGGTATTGATTTTAGACCCAAAATTTCATTATCTCTAATTGGATACATAAATTTATATTGAGGAGGATCTCGTGATGATAGGAAGCCAATTTTAGGTTACTACTTGACATTGGAAAGTAGGTTGGTTTCATGGTCATTAAAAAAACAAGTTATAATTGCATCATACTTTAATGAAACTAAATATACAACCCTTACATCAAATTTTACACAAGGATTATCACTGAGAAGACTCTTATATGATTTTAGAGAGGCTCAAGTTGAGCCAACTTATAATTTTTGTAATAAAAAAGGGGTAATACAATTGTCCAAGAATCTAATTTTCTATGTTAGAAGCAAGCATATTGAACTCAAACATCATTTTGTCAGAGACTTGATCAATGATAAACACTTTTTAATTTTGTATGTGAAAATTGAAGATAAATTTAATAATATTCTCACCAAGATATTACACAAACATATTCATGAAATAATTAAGGAGATGATAGACATTTCTCCTCTTTACATCAAAGAGGGGAATTTTGAGTATGATGCCAACTAAAGAAACTGAATCTTAATGTTATATTTAGTTTATCTAGTGTTTTATTAGTTTAGAAATGTTACTTAATTCAATTATGTCTGAGATTAATTATTTATTCAAATTTGGATAGTTTTGAGGAACTTCTTAAAAAATAGTTAGAAGTCCCAGTTCGAGTGCAGTCCATTGAATGTATACTTAACTGATCTCAAACACTTATCCATTCATCTTCAATATGTGGGGTGTAATTTGTATATTTATTTAATTAAATTAAAGTGTGGCACAATAATTCTTTTTATAATTTTATTTTGCATATTTTTATCTCTCATTTTTTTTATTGCAGGTATTCATAAAGGAAAACCAACAAACTTTAGGAATGTATGTCCCTTTGGTGAGAAATACACACCCAAACTCCTCTTTATGTCAATTTTAATTCTGGTTAGGTCCATTATAAGCAAAAGGTGACACAAAACACCATATTCATTTGTGACCAAGGTAAATGTATACAATTTTAGGCACATTTATGCATGAACACCCTAATTCACTTAGAATTCGATCCAATGTGGTGTTATCAGGGTAACATAAATTACATTAGTTAGTTATGCACACCCAAACACCCATTTATTATGAATAAAATTTTAATTAGGTCCCCTATAAGCAAAAAGTAAAAAAACAACACATATACATTTGCAGCTAGGGCAAATAAAAAATTTGGGGTATATTTATGTGCAATTACCCTAATTCACTTTTAGCTTCAAGCCAAAGTTGTGTGATTGGGTCAATGTACATCATATTGGTGATCTATACACAACTAACCACCCATTTATGCCATTTTTACTTATGTTTAGGGGGATTATAGGCCAAAATCAACATGACACCATACCCAATTATGACTAGGGAAAATATTAAAAATGTGGGGCACATTTGGGCGTGATCACTCTAATTCACTTCAAATTCAATCCAAAGTGTTGTGATTGGGAAAATACAAGTCACATTAATGATTAGTGGACACCCAAACACTCATTTATGTTAATTTTACTTGAGATTAGGTCCCTTATAGGACAAAATTCACACACACACACACCCACACCCACTTGTAATTAAGGTAAATATAGATATTTGGGGGAAATTAATGCATAATAACACTGATTCACTTCAAATTTAGGCCAAAGTGGTGTGATTAGGGAAACTTAATTAACATTGGTGACTTGCACACACCTAACCACCTCTTTATGCTATTTTAACTTGTATTTAGGGGGATTATAGGTTAAAATTATCACATCAACACCACATCCACTTGTGAATAAGGAAAATGTAGACATTTTGGGGCACATTCATGTATGATCATCTCAATTCACTTCAAGTTCAATTGACCTACATAATTGAGTCCCTAATTGGATAAATTGGTACTTTGGTTTAATAGGGTTTTAAATTTGAGGAAATTAAGCCCCATAAACATAATTATGACTGCATATTTTGATTTGAGGCTCAATTTTCCCTTATTAAGTCCATGATTGAATAAATTACTCAATTTATTTAATGAGGAATGAAATTTGTTCAATTGAGTCTCATGAATAAATTTGTGACAACATAATGTGATTTGGGGATCAATTTTCCCCAATGGAACTAAATAACAAAATTGAATAATGAAATAATGAAAAATAATGCTAACCATATGTGTGATTTCCCCAATTCTAGTTACATTGAATTGTATGAAAATTTGTTTGTCAATGTCATCTAAGAGCTCACTATATTTAAGATATACAAGGTTTGTAATATTAATTTTTGGCACATTTAGAACTCTTAAAAACTTTAGAAATCTATCTAGAAGGCCCAAAAACTTATAAAATGATTATTGTCTTACCCAAAACATATCCCAAGTGAAAAATTTAAGCCAAGATTAAATTGGTGACTAGGTACTAAAATAATAAAAATGAGTAAGAATAAATCAAATTAGATTTTGAAAAACTATCTTTTAAACCGTAATTGTTGCAACTCTCAAATCAATTTTAGAAGACCTAAAGTGGTTTTAATTTATTATATTTAGCAAAATAAATTTTAAGTATAAGAATATAAAATGTAATAAAAAGGTAAAAGTAAACATAAAACATAAAGTTAAAGCTCTCCAAAATGGATACCCATCCATAAAATATATCTATTTAGAATGGATATATGTTTCAAAATAGATATCTATCCATAACATATATCCATTTCATAAATGGATATATGTTTCAAAATAGATATCTATCCATAACATATATCCATTTCAAAATGGGCATCCTTTCATAAAATATTTCCATTTATAATGAATATCCATTTTTATGGATATCCATTTCCCATTTCAATTATGTCCCTTTAATTTTGGATCAGGATTTGACATGGTTTGGACTTAGTATACCCAAGCCCGATTGTTTTCATGAACTCATAGACAAATAATTTCATGGATTTCCTCTCTTTTCCCTCATTTTAAATTTATTTAGTCATGTTCGTATGTAAAATTCCATATGGGTTTTGTTAAGTAGATTGTCTAATTTTATGATATATATATATATATATATATAAATTTAATTTACTTTTTTAATTTATATTATTTTTTCCCTTTAAGTGGGTTATTATTTATATTATTATTTTTATTTAGCCTCTATGGATGAATGATGATTCATTTTTTGTAAGTAATAAATTAAATAGTTAATAAAAATATGTATTTAAAAAACATAATTAGAAATATGAAAATATCCATCATCGAGTCCTTCACATATCCAAAAACTATATCAAAAAAATTTCATTCATTCTTTAAAAAAAGGATCGATGCACTATTAAGTATGATGCCAATTTGAGTGTTAGGGTGTTCAAATTATTAAGTCTTTAATAATGTAAATATTTTTAGTTAAATATATTACATAAATAGGTTTGTGTGGTATATTATTTTTGTGAATAAAAACAATATTATACGGGGTGGTTTTATATAGTTGGTTGGTTATTCATGTGAGATATTGTAGGGATCTTACTATCTTGAGTATATGAAACATATTTCCTTTATAGATCTATAATATCTCATATGTAATCAGTGGAATAATTTGAATAAATAGAATATTATTGTTGTCTGATCAATTTATTTTATGTTCAATTTTGTTTGAACAAACACTCTAATTAGAATCAATATTTTGTATCAAAGAATTGTATGGGTTGTGTGTCTGTAAAGGAGTTTTAATGTTTTTTTGGGGGAAGTTATTTTGATCTATAATGCCCCTATAAATGTTAGTTTTTTATGAAGATAATATTTGTATGTAGATGAGCACTTATATATTAGTAATATTAATTATTTTGGTATTATTTTTGAAACTACATAGATCTGATAGAATTGATCACTATCTGCATGTTGTATTGATTGGATCCTAAATTTCATACAAATCCTACTAGTTAGAGCACGTGCCAAGATACTTCATCAATGATAGATTTATTGTCTTGCTCAAACTTCAAGTTCTCCACTGATTTTTTAACAATCTATTAATGGAGATAGACTATGACAAACAAAGTCACTATCATGTTTGGCTTTACTATAATACGATGTGGAGGACTCTCCCAACACATGTAATTTTCAAGTTGAATGACATCAATGAGATTGGTTTTTTAGATCATGGATCTATAATGTTTCATCATATATTTACATTCAAATCTGATCTTTAATAAGATGTTAGACCTAACACTTGTCAATTTTAATATCTTAATACCCGATAAATACATATTATACACTCTTCTTGTAGCTTGTTTTTTTGTCTATTGTGGATCATGGTGTTAAAATTCACATCTCTAATGGCCATTTACATTAGATTTTAAAAAAGAACATGTATAAACTCTACAACATTTTGACTCATTCAACTGTGACATGGTGTTATTGGCATGATCCAACCCATACAAACCCAACTCCACATGCTAGATTTAGTTTAAAGCACCTCAATATTGTAGTGAAGCATTAAATGATGAATGCACGTTTGTCCACACAAGCATATAAGATTTTTATTCTTTGTTAACAACAATAATTGGATGGTGGATCATGACAATCTCATCTATAAAAAATTCACCAATGTTATGATCATCCACGTCCTCAATTCACAGAGAATACAAGAGGTTTAGTTCAAGAGCTAAGCAATTTGACTTTTGTATATGGTCAAATACATATTTAAAATTCTTTCTTTTAGGTTATATGTAATATTTGGTATGATGGTAAGAATAATTTATAGTCTATATATAGTATTTAAGTTTGAAATGAGTCATTTAAGTCGAAATATGTTGAGTTTAATTTTTTACCCATTTCTTATAGGTATAATTTTATATGTGAGAAGTCTATTTTTGTATTCTTTGTCATATTTGATAATATAACAAAGTATTTATTTGTTATAAGTTAAAGAGTTATCATAGTTAGTTACTTAGATTTAATGTCAAATTAAAAAATAAATCAAACATTAAAAGTCATTGAGTCAATAATTGATTCATCATTGTCAAAAAATGTAAAAAATAAAAAAATTCTTGTAAAAGGAAGAACTATCACTTATACACGATGTCTTGAATAAAAGATATAAAATATATGTATGAAGGGTTATATTATCAAATACTAAATTCAATTGAGCTTCATTGAACTATCTTTTTGAGTAAGCAACTTCACATATTGGAGGTTAGAGGTAATATAGATTAGAGGTTTCAGATCCTCTCGTTAGCCACTAGCGATAGGGCCACATTTTCTTTAGTGGTGCATTTAATTTTCAATTGTGTGTTTAATTTTAGTTATGTGTGAATAAGAATAGATAGTGTATATTTGTTCACATTTATAATAAATGAATTGAAATTTTCTCTGTAACTTCTCTGAATATGTGATAGTGAATAAAGATAATAACTGTATTGTACATCATGATGTGGTTTATGGTAAGTCACTTACAAAACCATTTTTTGTGATTGTTGGTCATCCACTTGAAAACCATCCCATTTTGATTGTTGGTAATCCATATTCAAAACTTTCAGTAAGGTTTGTGATTATCCTATGAGAATCACTGAATCATGAGTATAAGTACATATATAGGATTGATGTATTCCCCATGTTTATATTAAGGGGTGTATACTATGGATTAATAATATTCACAAGGGGGTGAATGATAGGGTGTTCAGATTATTGAATCTTTAATCATGTAAATATTATTAGTTAAATTTTATTATGTAAATAGTTTGTGTGGTATATTATTGTTGTGAATAACAATAATATTATATGGGGTGATTTTATATAGTTATTTGGTTATTCATGTGAGAGATTGTAGGGATCTTAATATCCTGATTATAGGAAACATATTTTCTATATAGCTCTATAATATCTCATATGTAATTAGTTGAATAAATAAAAAATGATTGTTGTGTGATCAATTTATTTTATGTGTTCAATTTTGTGTGCATAAACACTCTAATCATAATAAATAAAGATCACCTTGTTATTAATGTTATATTTAGTTTATTTAGTGTTCTATTCATTTATAAATGTTATTTAATTCAATTATGTCTTAGATTAATTATTTAGTCAATTTTAGACACTTTCAGTGAACTTCCTAAAAAATAGATAGAAGTGTTAGTTGGTGTGTAGTTCACTGAATGTGTACTTAATTGAGTTCAGATGCTTATATTCATTCCAAATAGATGGGGTACAATTATTTAGAGTTAGTTACTTAAAAGTAAATTATGGTGCAATATGTTTTTAAAAAAAAATCATTTTGCATATTTTAATCTTTGAATTTTTATTGAATTTATTCACAAATAAAAATTGACATAATTTAGTAGATTTATTCTAAGTTATTTAGTGCATATTCAGTCATCAATCACACTTATAACAATACTTTATTAATAACTAATAATTTTGGATTAGATTGAATGATATATAGCTTCATTTTTTAGATTAAATCAGAGTGTATTTTCACTCCGTCTATACATTTAAAACACTCATTTGGTATCAAAGCCTCATTAAATAAAGGTTCATAAGAGTTTCAAGCCATTATCAAGAGAAATAATGGCTTCAATGAATTCTAATTTTATGAATATTCTCATCTTCAAAGGTGACAACTTTGAATATTGGAGAGATCAATTGAGAAGAACTCTTATATGGAAATAAGTTTGAGAGAATATTCTCTAGGGGTAGAAACCACTTAAAAATTATAATACTTTTATGCAAGACTAAAAAAATAATAAAAAATTATGAATAAAAGATGAATGCAAGATTTATTATATCTTCAAAGTTCCATAAAATCAAACATCTATCCAAGAAATTTAGAATTCAAGAATGCTCATGAGGCATAGAATACATTGAAAACTTCATATCAAGGATCTAATGATTTAATAAAAGCAAAACTAAAAACTCTCAAAATTAATTTTAAAAATTTGAGAATGTTGGATAATGAAGGAGTTGAAGAATATTGCATAAGGATAAATGATTTATTGTATAGAATGAGATTTTATGGAGAAACTATACAAGATAGTGTTATAGTAAAGAAATTTTTGATATATTTAAATAAAAATGGACTGTATATTATGATCACTCTTAAAGAGTGTAGAACACTATTATTGTTGATGAGTTGGTTAGTTATTTCTTATCTCATGAGGATAAGATGATATTATACACAAGAGATCAAGAAAAAGCACTTGAAATCAAGGGAAAGTTTAAAATTTTTAAATGTTATGATAATAAGATAAAAAAAATTATATCAAAAGAGTATTCCTCATATTTTCAAATGTTAAAGTGATAAAAGAAAATTATACAAGTTTTATAATCTTACTAGTAAATCCACAATTATTTATAAGGTTTTTTTTTGTGAAAATAAGGTGTATGATAATTATAATATTACTCTTGAAGTTTTATTTTGAGATCTTAAGAATATTACATATTTTTATATTTAAATAAAAAATAATATTAGCTCTTCATATGAAACTAGTCATCCATCTTCATCAATTCCAAGCAAGAACAAGTATTTGGTGAATCCACATTAAACCAATCAAATTTTAGATAAAAATTATGATATGAGGATCACAAGGACTAAAAATAAATATGTTAATTTTTTTCTTGATGTTTATTTTGAAAATACTATGTTTGCTTTGTCATTTGTGGCTAGCGAACCTATAAGTTGTGCAAAAGTTAGTGAAAAGAAAGAATGGTTTGATGTTATGAAATTAGAGATGGGTTAAATTTAAGTGAATGATAATTGAACTCTTTTAAAACCTCCATTAAATATATATTTAATTATAACCAATTGGGTATACAAGAACAAATTCAAGAGTGATGATAATGTTGACAAATTAAAAGTTAGACTAGTTACAAAAAGACTTTCACAAACATATGGAGTTAACTATGAGGAAAACTATGTACCCATGGCATGTCAAGATAATATAAAACAAATCTTAGTTGTCTATACTCATAAATTATGTGAAATCCATCAAATGGGTGTCAAAAGTGAAATCTTAAATGGAATAATTGAATAAGAAGTGTATGTGGGGTAGCTACAAGGTTTTGAAGTAAAAGGGTAAATTTTTTGGGGTATATACATTAAATAAGAATATTTATGGGTTGAAGAAAGATTCAAGATCTTGGTAATTAAGAATTTATATATGGTTATTGGATCAATTATTTTTAAGAAATCAAAATGGACCGATTTAAATACAAGCATTGGGTGCTAATATTTTGTATATTTATCTCTATGCAGATGACTTGATATTTACAAATAGTTATATGAAGATATTGAATAGATTCAAGGAAGATATGAAATAAAAATTTGATATGACTGATCTTGAAATTATGAAGTACTGTATTTTCATAAAATTTTATTAAATAAAATATGAAAATTTTATTTATTAAGACAAATATGTCCAAGACATGTTCAATAAGTACAATCTTCATGATTTCAAACCAGTAGACACTCCAATTACAAGTGAAGAAAATACAATGAGAGAGGATGAAAATTATTACACTAATGAAAATAATTTTAGAAGAATGGTGAGAGGTTTGATGTATCTTACTATGACAAGACACTA
Organism: Torreya grandis; assembly: GCA_037957365.1. Classification (NCBI taxonomy): domain Eukaryota; kingdom Viridiplantae; phylum Streptophyta; class Pinopsida; order Cupressales; family Taxaceae; genus Torreya; species Torreya grandis. The sequence continues at coordinate 9,300,588 of JARHVA010000035.1, read as the reverse complement.
TATCAGTCACGAGGTTTCAATAGTTTTAGGATTTATTGGCAAACTGTCACTAAAATATTTGTAAGTAGCAAAGATAATTTTCAGATATGTAAGAAGTAATTATAATAATTGTATTGATTTTAGACCTAAATTTTTATTATCTCTAATTAGATACATAAATTCAGATTGAGGAGGATCTCTTGATGATAGGAAACCAATTTCAGGTTACTACTTCATGTTGGGAAGTAGGTTGGTTTCATGGTCATCAAAGAAACAAGCTATAATTGCATTATAATTTAATGAAACTAAATATACAACCCTTACATCAAATTTCACACAAGTATTATGGATGAGAAGACTCTTATATGATTTTATAGAGGCTCAAATTAAGCCAACACATATTTGTTTTAATAAAAAATGGGTAATACAATTGCCTGAGAATCCAATTTTTCATGTTAGAATCAAACATGATTTTGTTAGAGACTTGGTCAATCATAAACACTTTTCAATTTAGTATGTCAAAAGTGAAGATAAATTTAATAATATTCTCACCAAGAGATTGCACAACCATATTCATGAAAGAATTAAGGAGATGATAGACATTTCTCCTCTTTGCATCAAAGAGGAGAATTTTGAGTATGATGCCAATAAGAGAATTTGAATCTTTATATATATATATATATATATATATATATATATATATAGACATTTCTCCTCTTTGCATCAAAGAGGGGAATTTTGAGTATGATGCCAATAAGAGAATTTGAATCTTAATGTTATATATATATATATATATATATATATATATATATATATATATATATATATATATATATATATATATATATATATATTATCTAGTGGTTTATTATTTTATAAATGTTATTTAATTAAATTATGTCTGCGATTAATTATTTAGTCAATTTTGGATTGTTTTGAGGAACTTCTTAAAAAATAGTTAGAAGTCCTAGTTCGAGTGCAGTCCATTGAATGTATACTTGACTAATCTCAAACACTTATACATCCATATTAAATATGTGAGGTGTAATTTGTAGAGTTAGTTAATTGAAAGTAAAGTGTTGCATAATAATTATTTTTAGAATTTTTTTTTGCGTATTATTATCTCTGATTTTTTATTGTAGATATTCATAAAGGAAAACCAACAAACTTTAGTAATATATGTCCCTTTGGTGAGAAAAAAACACCCAACCTCCTCTTTATTCCAATTTTACTTATGATTAGGTCCCTTATAAGCAATGACACAACAACACCATATTCACTTGTGACCAAGGTAAATGTATATAATTTTAGGCACATTTATGCATAAACACCCTAATTCAGTTAGAATTCAGTCCAATGTAGTGTTATTGGGGTAATATAGATTGAATTGGTTAGTTATACACACCAAACCACCCCTTTATGCCAAATAAAATTTTAACGAGGTCCCCTAGAGACCAAAAGTAACAAACAACACATATACACTTGCAACTAGGGCAAATAAAATATTTTGGGGTATATTTGTGTGAAATTACCCTAATTCACTTTATCTTCAAGCCAAAGTTGTGTGATTGAGGTAATGTACATTATATTGGTGATATATACACAATGAACCACCCATTTATACCATTTTTACTTATGTTTAGGGGGATTATAGACCAAAAGCAACATAACAACACCATACCCAATTGTGACTAGGGAAAATATAAAAAATGTGGGGCACATTTGTGCATGATCACTCTAATTCACTTCGAATTCAAGTCAAAGTGGTGTGATTGGGAAAATATAGGTCACATTAGTGATTAGTGGACACCCAACCACCCATTTATGCTAATTTTACTTGAGATTAGGTCCCTTATAGGCCAAAAGTAACATAAAAAATATTTATATCCACTTTCAAATAAGGTAAATACAAATAATTTGGGGAAAATTTATGCGTAATCAGCCTAATTCACTTCAAATTCAGACCAAATTTGTGTGATTAGGGAAATTAATTCACATTGGTGACTTACACACACCCAACCACCTTTCTATGCTATTTTAACTTGCATTTAGGGGGATTATAGGCCAAAATTAGCATATAAACACCACAAACTATTGTGAATAAGGACAATGTAGAAATGTTGGGGTACATTCATGCATGATCATCTCAATTTACTTCAAATTTAGGCTAAATTAGTGTGATTTGGGAAACATAGTTTGCATTGGTGATCAAAACACATCCAACCACACCTTTATGCCAAATTTACTTGTGATTAGATCCTTTATACGCCAAGAGAGACACAACAACACAATATCCACTTGTAATTAAGGAAAATACAAATAATTTAGAGAAAATTCATGTGTTATTACCCAAATTCACTTACAATTTTAGACCAAAGTGGTGTGATTTGGGTAATTTAGTTCAAATAGGTGAACTACACACACTACCATTTTATGTGAAATTAGGTCCATTATATTCCAAAAAAAACACCAAAAAACCACAACCAATTATGAAAAAGTTAAACGTGAATCATTTGGGTCACATGTGTGCAAGATTGACTTGCTTGAGTTTTAAGGTAGAACAAAAATGTTGTGATCAGGGTAATACAGGTCATATTTGTGACCAACACACACCCAACATCTCTTTAAATGTAATTTTTTCTTTAAATTATGTCCCTTATAGGCTAAAACTAATAAAGAATACAATAACTACTTGTGATTGTGGAAATGTAGATAATTTGAGGCACATTCATGTGTGATTGACCTACACAATTGAGTCCCTAATTGGATCAATTTGTATTTTGGTTTAATGGGGTTTAAAATTTAGGGAAATTGAGCCCTGCAAACTTAATTGTGACCACAAAATCTAATTGAAGGATACATTTTACCTAACTATGTCCTTGATTGAACCAAGTACTCAATTTATTTAATGAGGAATGTAATTTTGTTTAATTGAGTCTCATGATCAAATTTGTGACAACACAATGTGATTTGGGGCTCAATCTTCCCTGATGGCACTAAATAACTACATTAAATAATGGAATAATGAAAAATAATGCTAACCATATGTGTGATTTCCCTAATTCTACTTACATTGAATTGTATGAAAATTTATATGTCAATGTCATCTAAGAACTCACTATATTTAAGATATACAAGGTTTGTAATATTAATTTTTGGCACATTTATAACTTCTAAAAACTTTAGAAATCTATTTAGAAGGCCCAAAAACCTATAAAATGATTATTATCTTATCCAAAACATATCCCAAGTGAAAAAGTTAAGCCAAGATTAGATTGGTGATGAAGTATTAAAATAATGAAAATGAGCAAGAAATCAGATTAGATTTTGAAAAACTATCTTTTAAACCTTAATTACTGCAACTCTCAAATCGATTTTAGAAGACATAAAGTGGTCTTAATTTATTATATTTAACAAAATAAATTTTAAGTATAAGAATATAAAATGTAATAAAAAGGTAAAAGTAAACATAAAACATAAAGTCAAAGTTCTCCAAAATGGATACCCATCCATAAAAGATATATGTTTAGAATGGATATATGTTTCAAATAGATATCTATCCATAACATATATCCATTTAAAAATGGGCATCCTTTCATAAAATATTTCCATTTAGAATGAATATCCATTTCCCATTTCAATTATGTACCTTTAATTTTGGATCAGGACTTGACATGGTTTGGACTTGGTATACCTGACCCTGATTATTTTCGTACTCTCACAGACAAATAATTTTATGGATTTCCCCTCTCTTTTCCCACATTTTAAATTTATCTAGTCATGTTCATATGTAAAATTCCATATGGATTTTGTTAAGTAGATTGTCTAATTTTATTATATATATATTCAAAAATTTAATTTAATTTATTAATTTATATTATTTTTTCCCCTTAAGTGTGTTCTAATGATCAATAGATACACACATAAAAATTTTAATTTGAAAAATTAAAAGTACCTCAACACTCTACACTTCACTGGCTATGATCTCCAATGAATTTTTTTAATTAGCCTCTATGGATGAATGATGATTCATTTTTTGTAAGTAATAAATTAAATAATTAATAAAAATACATATTTAAAAAAATAATTAAACATATGGAAATATCCATCATCGAGTCCATATATCCAAAAAATATATCAAAAAAATTCATTCATTCTTTAAAAAAAGGATTGATACACTATTAAGTATGATACCAATGAGAGTGTTAGGGTGTTCACATTATTAAGTCTTTAATAGCATAAATATTATTAGTTAAACAATATTATGTAAATAGGGTTGTGTGGTATATTATTTATGTGAATAACAATAATATTATATGGGTGGTTTTATATAGTTGGTTGGTTATTCATGTGAGAGATTATAGAGATCTTACTATCCTGAGTATAAGAAACATATTTTATATATAGCTCTATAATATCTCATATGTAATTAATTGAATAAGTTGAATAAATAGAAAATTATTATTATGTGATCAATTTATATTATGTGTGTTCAATTTTGTCTACACAAATACTCTGATCAGAATCATTATCTAGTAATAGATTTGTATTGGTTTTATGCCTCTAATAGAGTTTTGATGTTTTTTTGGGGGTAGTCATTCTGATCTATAATGCCCTTGTAAATGTCAATTTTTTATGAAGCAAATATTTGTATGTAAATGAACACTTATATATTAGTAAGATTAATTATTTTGGTATTATTTTTCAAATTGCATAGATCTGATATAATTGATCACTATTTGCATGTTGTATTGATTCGATCCTAAATTTCATGCAACTCCTACTAGTTAGAGCATGTGCCAAGATATTTCAACAGTGACATATTTATTGTATTGATGAGACTTAAGTTTCTCTACTAAGTGTTTAACAAGTTGTTAATGGAGATAGACCATGACAAACAAAGTCACTATCATATTTAGCTTTACTATAATATGACTTAAATGACTCTCCCAAAGCATGTAATTTTCAAGTTGAATGACATCATTGAGATTAGTTTTTTGAATCATGGATCTTTAATTTTTCATCATAAATTTGCATTCAAATCTTATCTTTGATAAGATGCTAGACCTAACACTTGTCAATTTTAATCTCTTAATCCCTGATAACATGTTATACACTCTTCTTGTAGCTTGTTTTTTGTCTATTGTGGATCATGGAGTTAAAATTCACATCTCTGCTATCCATTTACATTAGATTTTAAAAAATAACATATATAAACTCTACAACATTTTGACTCATTCAACCATGACATGGTGCTGTTGGCATGATCCAACCCATACAAACCAAGCTCCACATGCCATATCTAGTTCTAATCACCTCAATATTGTAGTGAAGCATTAAATGGTGAATGTGTGTTTGTCTACACAAGCATATAAGATTTCTATTCTTTGTTAACAACAATAATTAGATGGTGGATTGTGACAATATCTATTATAACTATTTCACCAATGTTATGACCATCCATGTCCTCAAATCCCAGAGAATAAAAGAGGTTCAGGTCAAGCACTAAGCAATTTGACTTTTGTATATGGTTGAATACGTATTTAAAATTCTTTCTTTTAGGTTCTATGTAATATTTGGTATGATGGTCAAAATAGTTTACAATCTTTATATAGTATTTACGTTTGAAATGATTTAATTAGGTCTAAATATTTTGAGTTTATTTTTTTTCCCATTTCTTATAGGTATAATTTTATATGTGAGAAGTCTATTTTTTGTATTCTTTGTCATATTTGACAATATAACAAAGTATTTATTTGTTATAAGTTAAAATGTTGTGATAGTCAATTATTTAGATTTAATGTCAAAATAAAAAATAAGTCAAATATTAAGAGTCATTGAGTCAATAGTTGAGTCATCATTTTCAAAAAATATAAAAAATAAAATATTTCCTATGAAAGGATGAACTATCACTTATACATGACATCCTGAGTCAAAGATATCAAATGTGTATAAAGGGTTATCTTATCAAATACAACATTCAATTGAGCTTTATTGACCTATCTTACTAAGTAAACAACTTCACATATTAGAGGTAAGAGGTAATAGAGGTTGGAGGTTTCAGAGCCTCTCATTATCCACTAATGATGGGACCACATCTGCTTTAGTGATTTATTTACTTTTTAGTTATGTGTGAATAAGAATAGATGGTGTATACCTTTTTATATTTGTAATAAGTGAATTAAAAATTCTTATGTAATTTCTCTGAATATGCGATAGTGAAGAGAGATAATAACTGTATTGTATATATGATGTGGTTTGTGGTAAACCGCTTACAAAAATATTTTTTATGATTGTTGATCATCCACTTGAAAACCATCCTATTTTAGTTGTTGGTTATCTATATTCAAAACCATCAATAAAGTTTGTGATTATCCTATAAAAATCACTGAATCATGAGTACAGGTGTAGCTATAGGATTAATATTTTCTTCATGTTCATATTAAGGAGGTGTATACTAGGGATTAATAATTTTCACAAAGGGGTGAATGATAAGGTATTCATATTATTAAGTCTTTAATAATACAAACATTATTTGTTAAACAATATTATGTAAATCAGTTTGTATGGTATATTATTGATGTAAATAACAACAATATTATATGGGGTGATTTTATATTATTGTTTGGTTATTCATGTGAGAGATAGTAGTGATCTTATTACCCTGATTATAGGAAACATATTTCCTATATAGATCTATAATATCTCATATGTAATTAGTTAAGTAAGTTGAATAAATAGAAAATTATTGTTGTATGATCAATTAATTTTATGTGTGTTTAATTTTGTCTGCACAAATACTCTGATTAGAATCAATAGAGACCACCTTGATATTAATGTTATATTTAGTTTATTTAGTGTTTTATTCATTTATAAATGTTATTTAATTCAGTTATGTCTTAGATTATTTTTTTGGTCAATTTTAAACACTTTTGATGAACTTCTTAAAAAATACATAGAAGTGTTAGAGTGCAATTCATTGAATGTGTACTAACTGATCTCAAATACTTATATTCATCCCAAATAGTTGGGGCACACTTTTTCAGAGTTAGTTAATTAAAATTAAATTATGGTGAAATATGTTTTTATTTTAAATTATTTTTCATATTTTTATATTTGATTTTTTTTATTGAATGTATTCACAAAGAAAAATTGATATAATTTAATAGATTAATTTGAAGTTATTTATGCATATTTAGATATCAATCACATTTATAATAATACTATATTAATAACTAGTAATTTTGGGTTGGATTGAATGATATATATCTTTATTTTTTAGATTAAGTCAGAGTGCATTTTCACTTTATCTATACATTTAAAACACTCATTTAGATATCAAATCCTCGTTAAATAAAGGTTCATAAGAGTTTCAAGCCATTATCAAGAGAAACAATGACTTCAATGAATTCTGCTTCTATGAATATTCTCGTCTTCAAAGGTGACAACTTTGAATATTGGAGAGATCAATTTAGGAGAACTTTTATATGAAAATTAGTTTGAGAGAATATTCTCTAAATTTATAAACCACCTAAAATTATAATAATTTAACCTAAGATTAAAAAAATAACAAAACATTATGAATAAAAGGTGGATGCACAAGATTTATTATATCTTCAAAGTGCCATAAATTCAAACTTCTATCCAAGAATTTTAGGATTCAAAAATATCCATAAGGCATAGAATATATTGGAAACTTTATATCAAGGATATAATAATTTAAGAAAAAAAAGGACAAACTCTCCAAATTATTTTTTAAAATTTGAGAATGTTGGATAATGAAAGAGTTAAAGAATATTTTATAAGGATAAATGATTTAATGTATAGAATGAGGGTTTATGGAGAAACTAAATAAGATAGTGCTATAGTAAATAAAGTTTTGATATATTTAAGTAAAAAATGGCTACATATTATGATCACTCTTGAGGAGTGTAAGGACATGAACACTATTATTGTTGATGAGTTGGTTAGTTACTTATTATCCCACGAGGATAAGATCATAATACCAACAAGAGATTAATAATAAGCACTTGAAACCAAGGGAAAGGTTTCAAATAATAAAAATAAAAATAAAAATTAAGGGAGATAAAAAAATTCAAATTCAAAGGTAAAAAATGAACCTAGATTCATAACTAAAATCAAGAAATTATGTACTTGTTTTTACTATAAAAAAATTAGGACACATGATCACTGATTGCAGGGTACTAACATCTAAGAATCAAACTAATCAAGAGGATGAAAAGAATGCATTCCAAATTAAACAAATTGATATTAAAGAACACTCAAATTATTGTCTCATATGTAATGTAGGAATAGAGGAAGAAATTACTTTGTATTTTCTTGATTCAGATTTCTCAAATCAAATGATAAGTCATAAAGTTGGTTTCAACAAGTTGGATAATTCCTTTAAAAGCCAAGTACAGTTGGGAGATAGTAAATCCATCCAAATTGAAGGAAAGAGAAACATGAAAATAACAACAAGTCAAGGTAAGGGTAAAATAAATGATGTTTATTTTATCCAAATCTAAGTCACAATCTTACTAATGTTGGCCAATTAGTAGAAAATGATTTCAAACTAATTATTGAAGATAGTGTTTATTTTATTTCTGATAAGATATCATAAAAGTTCGATTGAAAAATATTACATGAAAAATAATATGGTGTTTACATTAAGGTTCAATATTATGAAATAAGGTACTTGCTTTTCCACCACTGAGGATGTTAACATGTTGTGGCATTCAAGATATAGTCATATTAGTTTTAAGATCTTACATATTCTTGACCACAACAAGTCAAGGTAAGGATAGAATAAAAGATGTTTATTTTTATCCAATCTAAGTCACAATCTTATTAATGTTGGTCAATTAGTATAAAAGGGTTTCAAATTAATTTTTGAAGATGGCGTTTGTTTTATTTTTGATAAGATATCTATAAATAGATCGATTGAAAAATATTGCATAGAAAAGAGTATAATATTTTCATTAAGATTCAATATTATGAAAGAAGCTACTTGTTTATTCACCATTGATGATGTTAAAATGTTGTGGCATTCAAGATATGGTCATCTTAGTTATAAGAGATTACGTATTCTTGACACAAAAAGATATGATAAGAGGTCTTTCCAAGCTAGCTTTCAAAAAAAGAAGATACATGCAATTTGTGTATTGTTGAGAAACATTATAGGGAGTCTTTATATATAATAAAATGGATATAAATCACATATTTTGATATGATTAATTTATATTTATGTGTACCAATGTCTTGCACAATTATTGGTAAGAATTTTTATTTCCTTTCTTTCATATATGATGCTACAAGGTTTATGTGTGTATATATTTTAAAATAAAAAAATGGAGATTTTTCATCTTATAAAACATTCAAATATCTAGATTAAAAAATAATGTGGACATTCTATCAAGTCCTTAAGAATAGATAAAATAAATGATTTTTTTTCTAATAAATTTCATGAGTTCGGTGTTTCACATGAAATCAAAATGTAGCTAACAACTCTTTACACACCACAAAAAAATGGTTTAGTTGAAAGAAAAAATAGATCCATCATGGAGTTAGAAAGAACTATGTTGGATAATAAGTACTTGTAAAGGTTTATTTGGGTTGAAGCAGTGAAAAAAATATTCTACATCATTAACATGAATCCTAAAATGATAGTAAAAAACAAGATACCTTATGAAGCTCAGCATGGTAGAAAGCCAGTTGTTTTTCATCTAAAGGTATTTGGTTAGTTAGATTTTTTAAATGTTATAGATGAGAAGATAAAAAAAATTATATCAAAAGAGTGTTTCTAATATTTTCAAATGTTAAATTGATGAAACAAAAGTATACAAGTTTTATAATCCTACTAGTAAATCCATAATTATTTCTAAGGATTATTTTTTTGAAAATAAAGTTTATGATGACAAAACAAGCAATACGATTGCATAGGAATACCAGATCTAGATGTAAGACCAATATCAAAGACATTCCCCATGAAATAATGAGATCAAAATTGAACACACCATAACATCGATATACGTGAGAAAACCTTCAAAGAGATTAAAAAATTACAAAGATTATTCATATTATGAGAAACTAACAAGTACTCAATACAGTGTTTCTTCCTCCCACTTCTTATTTTTCATTACATCTTACAATATAATCTCTTTATTATATAGGCAAGGTAATCTGCTCATTATAAATAATTTTTTTCAACCACCACATTAATGAGTCCAACCTCTCTAAAGGTCATTTAATATATTTTATTATTTATTTACACAAGGATATACTCATGATAAATAATTAAATATATTATTATCTAACCAATGTAATTTAATGTATTAAAAGTACATAAATAATACTACTTAACCATTAGTTGTTCCAATACCTCCTTTTAATGTTAAATAAGGATACATGATAATTTTTAGAAAGTAACAACATAACAAACTTACACTCCATGAATCATCAATATGATGAGTTTTAAGAGGTAATAATTGAAGAAAAAATCATTAATCATGCCATAGTCACCTTTAAAGGAATTATGCTATGTAAACATAGTCACCCAAAGGTATTACACTTTTTAATTATAGACATCCAAAGGTATTACACTATGTAATCATAATCACATAATCACCTTTAAAAGAATTACACTATACAACTATAGATACCTAAAGGTAATACACTATGTAACCACAATTACATAGTCACCTTTACAAAAATTACACTATACATCCATAGACACCTAAAGGTTTTGCACTATGTCCCTATAGGCACCTTTAAAGGAATTACACTATGTTATCCTAAACCACTTAAAGTGAGTTTAAGCTAGCATGATTGTGAGACTACATCCCACAGTGAGAATGCATCCCATAATTTTTCATGAATAATCAATCAAACATATTGAAGTCTTTTATTAACATAAAGATATCCATGCTACTATGTGTTGGGTACAATGTATACTTTCATATGAAGTTTACTAAAATCACATAAAGTGATATATTACAATGCTTTACAATAAGAAGTATAGAGAAATAGAAGGAAACACACGACCCACATGACTGTTAAGAAGTGACATTGTCATGCAAAATCCTCCTCAATGGCAAATTTAATAAGTATAGCATTGAATGAACTTCCATAGACTTTAATTTGTTGGTGATGCATTAAATTTTTCACCAAAGTTATAAAATTTTGACTATCACCAAGAAGATTGGTATAATGAAAAACTTTCACATGATGTTCTTCTATTATCCTTCATAGCCACAAGACTTCTTTAGAACCTACATCAAATATAAACATATATCTACAAGTAGATTCATCATAGTATGGTTAGCATCACAATAACCAAATAAATTAACATAATCAAAATAATAATAATATAAACCAAAGTTTACAGTGTATTTTATATACCAAAATATTCGCTTTGCTAATTTTCAATGATCTAAGTATAGATCCTGCATGAATATAGAAGCAACACCCACATCTTATGAAATATTTATCCTAATAATGGTTAGATAAATCAAAATACCAATAAGATATTTGTAAATAAGGATTAACTTTATTGTACACAATTTTTGGATCAAGCTTTAACACAACCTTCAATAGAAATATATGTAAGCTTGTAATCAAGTATGTTAAATTTAACAAGTAGGTTATGTGATGTACATACAATAAATTTAGTAATAATTTGATAATAAGTTAATCAAACATTACATATATTATTATAAATAATTTCATATTATAATTTGAGTCGTGAATATTTTTCCTTCTTTTTAAAGTTGATAGTACAAGTTTGTATTTTATACTAAATCAAAAAAAAAAATTTAAAAACAAAATATTTAATATGATTTATAATTGATTGTATAATAAATACACATATTCTAGTGTGTAAACAACACTAACCACTTTAGTTGATTTCAAAACAATTAAAAAACATAAATAATTGTAACAAGGGTGAAAGTTATAAGTGTCGCAAGTATCATAAATAGTGTCACAAATTACATTATTTGAATAAATTATTGTAAAATCAATAGTAATAGGTTTAAAATCAAATAAAATATCATCTCAATAAGTTCAAAAGGTGCAAAAACTTAAATATCGATTGATCACGTGACTATTTTTGACAAAGAATATGATAAGTCAAGGATGTCAAAAGTGTCGAAAGCATTGCAAGCTTCACACGTGAGATTTTGCATGAATAATAAATACAATTTTAAACTAATTATTTTAAAAATAATCAATTAATTTTAATTAAAAAATTATATAGAGACTGATATTTAATTTAAGGACCTTGGATCTATAAATATTTTGTAAAAAATACTATTAAACTTCCCTTTGTCCAATACAAGATTTCACATGCAAACTACATGATTTAATTAATTTTGATTTAAAAAATAAATAAAATATTAAATACATGTGAAATAAATATCTCGTGATTGTATAAATAAAATATATATAGATATATATTTTTTTAATCTTTTTTGAAAAATACAAGTCAACACACATGTGCTTGCATGAAAAATTGGTTAATTACAACTCACCCACTAAACACTAACTTGTGTCTTATGTTTAATCTTTTTCTGGTCTAATTTTTATTTTTATTTTAAAAAATAAATAAATCATAATTAAATACTTTCATAATAAAATGCAAGCATTTATTTTTTATTTTTAAAAAAAGGTTTTAAAAAAACTTAGGTGGGGTCCACTACTTGGGGGGAATAAAATCAATTAAATAAATATTTTATTTTTAAAATACTTGCATTAAAATTTTAACATACCCGTTAATTTCTTGTTGTAACATGCTTTATATAGAAGCATGACACAAATGGAGAGTAGGGAAGGATTACAAGAGCTTTGGACATCCGTTTTCGGTGATTCAAAGCTTGATAAACATTTGTAAATTATCATTTAAAGCTACTGGTAGACCAGATCTATGATTTTTTTACTGTAAAATGATATTTTAATGCTCCTACTAATGTTATGGCATACTATGACACCCGGTAGAAGTAAAAAAAAAATAGATTTTTTTAATGCTCTTCAAGGTCTGAAAATGGTTTCAACAGGCTTAAATATTATAGAAAACATGAAATCAACCTTTAAATCTTAAAAAATAACTGAGAATACATGATTTTTATTTTGTTTTATTCTATGACCATACAAGCTGAAGCATAATGCTTGAGAGGAGAGAAAAAAATTAAAAAAAGCTGTAGGAGATCAAATCAGATAAAATAAATATTAAATTTTATTAGAAATAGCCAAACTAAGTAAATGAAAAAAATAAAACTAAGATTTACTACCCAAAATTTGATCTTTTACTGATTTTTATCTCACACATGCGAAAAAATATTGAGAGGAGAGAGAAAAATTTGAAATGAGCTACAAGAGTCTAAATCAAGTGAAATAAAGGTCAACAATGCTTGAAAATAGTCAAACTAAGCTAACAGAGTGACCAGAATGAAGATTTACTGTATCATTTTTTTAAAAATAAGGACATACAAATGTCATAAAAGAATTTTCAAGTACTTATTCACTTATTTGTTGGCTCTCTTAATGTTTGCAACTCCCTGTAAGTGTTAGATTTGTAACTAAAGAGCTTCAACCACCTTCATATAGATTATTAGTTCAAAAAAAAAAAAAATCTTAAAAAAATTAATGCTTAAAAAAATATTTTTAGTCTATTTTAAGATTCTTAGTTAGATCTATGACATAAAAATAGGCTTAAAATTTAAAAAATTGCATAGGTATGAGATTTCTAGGATTTTAAGAGAGGAAAAAGTAGAATAACTTACTTCTTATAGAAAGAGAAGCTTGAAAATTTTCATGATCATATCATGGCTTGAAAAATGTATGAATCTAAGCTTGAACACAAGATAAAAAATTCTGATCTACGATCTTTCCACCATCACATTAATGGGTGCAACCTCTCTAAAAGTCATTTAATATATTTATTATTTATTTACATGAAGATAAACTCATGATAAACAATCAAATATATTATTATTTAATCAATGCAATTTAATGTATTAAGGGTACATAAATAATACCATTTAGCCATTAATTGTTCTAATATATGATAATTATAATCATATAGATAAAAAGATCATAAGTGATTGGGTGAATATTTTTGAATTTTTTTTTGAGATCTTGCAACTCATACACATATTTCTAGTTCAACATAAAATACTATTAGCTCTTCATTCGAGACTAGTCATCCATATTCATCAATTGCAAGAAAGAATAAGTATTTGGTGAAGCCACATTAAATTAATCAGATTTTAGATAAAAATTATGATATGAGGATCACAGGGATTCAAAATAAATATGGTATTTTTTTATAATGTTTATTTTGAAAATACTATGTTTGCATTGTCATCTGTGGCTAGTGAACCTATAAGTTATGTAAAAATTAATGAAAATAAGGAATGGTTTGATGCTATGAAATTAGGGATGGATTCAATTTAAGTGAATGATACATGAACTCTTGTCCAACCTCCATTAAATATATATTTAACTATAACCAAGTGGGCCTATAAGAACAAATTTAAAAGTGATGATAATATTGACAAGCCAAAAGTTAGACTAGTTACAAAAAGATTTTGACAAACATATGGGGTTAATTATGAGGAAAACTATGCACCCATGGCATGTCAAGATATTATAATACTATTATTTTTTTAATCTACTCATAAATAATGAGAAATCTATCAAATGGTTGTAAAAAGTGAAATCCTAAATGGAGTGATTGAAGAAGAAGTGTATGCGGGGCAGCCACAAGATTTTAAGGTAAAAGGGTAAATAATTTTGGGTATATAAGTTGAAGAAGAATATTTATGGATTGAAGAAAGATTCAAGATCTTGATACTCAAGAATTTATATCTGGTTATTGCATCAAAGATTTTTAATAGTTCAAAATGTACCAAATATTTACATACAAGCAATGGGTGCTAATATTTTATATATTTGACTATATGTAGATGACTTGATATTTACAAATAGTTCTATGGAGATCTTGGATAAATTCAAGGAAGTTATGAAGTAAAAATTTGAGATGACTAATTTTGAAATTATGAAGAAATTTTTTAGCATGAAATTTTATTAAATAAAATATTAAAAAATTATTTATTAAGACAAATATATCCAAGACATGTTCAATAAGTACAATCTTCATGATTTCAAACCAGTGGACACTCTAATTGCAAGTGAAGAAAATAGAATAAGAGAGGATGAAAGTTATTTCACTAATGAAAATAATTTTAGAAGCATGGTGCGAGGTTTGATGTATCTTACTATGACAAGACACTATATCAGTCATAGGGTTTTAATAGTTTTAAGATTTATTGGCAAACTGTCACTCAAACATTTGTAAGTAGTGAAGATAATTTTTAGATATGTAAGAGGTATTTATAATAATGGTATTAATTTTAGATCAAAATTTTTATTATCTCTAATTAAATACATAAATTTAGATTGAGGAGGATCTCTTGATGATAGAAAGCTAATTTCAGGTTACTATTTCACGTTGAGAAGTAGGTTGGTTTCATGGTCATCAAATAAACAAGTTATAATTGCATCATACTTTAATGAAACTAAATATACAACCTTTACATCAAATTTCACACAAATATTATGGCTGAAAAGACTCGTATATTATTTTAGAGAGACCAACTTGAGTCAACACATAATTTTTGTAATAAAAAGGGGCAATACAATTGTCCAAGAATCCAATTTTCTATATTAGAACCAAGCATATTGAAATCAAACATCATTTTTTCAGAGACTTGGTCAATGATAAATTTTTTTTCATTATGTATGTCAAAAGTGAAAAATTTACTAATATTCTCACCAAGGAATTTCACAAACAAATTCATAGAAGAATTAAGGATATGATAGACATTTCTCTTCTTTTCATCAAAGAGAGGAATTTTGAGTATGATGCCAATGAGAGAACTTGAATATTAATGTTATATTTAGTTTATTTGATGTTTTATTAGTTTATAAATGTTATTTTATCTAAATTATGTTTGAGATTAATTATTTAGTCAATTTTGGATAGTTTTGAGGAACTTCTTAAAAAATAGTTAGAAGTCCCAGTTCGAGTGCAATCCACTGAATGTATATTTAAATGATCTCCAACACTTATCCATTCATCGTCAATATGTTGGGTGTACTTTGTAGAGTTAGTTAATTGAAATTAAAGTGTGGCACAATAATTCTTTTCAAAATTTTGTTTTTCATATTGTTATCTTTGATTTTTTATTACAGGTATTCATAAAGGAAAACCAAGAAACTTTAGTAATTTAATTTAAAGTTATTCAATACATATTCAATCATAATTACAACAATATTATATAAATAACTAATAATTTTGGGATATATTGGATCATATATAGCTTCATTTTCAGATTAAATTAGATCTAATTTTTACTCCCTCCATACATTCAAAACCTCCATGCACATGTGTTCACTTTTTATAAAACTCTGAAAATATAATGAGTGATACATTAAAATTGGAATTATTCATCTAAAAAAATAATTGAATTGAATTTTTTTTGTTAGATTCATAAACTACATTCAAAATGATACAAATTATATTTTTTACACTATATTATTTTTTTGTGGAAGATCCTCAAATCATCAATCAAACTTAAGGTATGTCTAATTTATTGAAATTTCATAACCTCTTAAGACCCCCCTTTTGGCCCATCATGAGCTTGCAGTCACCCTTAAATGGAATTCATATTGGTTAATTTATTTCATGTTAACCAACAAAAATGACTTCAAATGACCCCACTGAGAATGTGTGATTTGTTTTTACAAGTTCATGTACTGTAGTGTATGGAGTAAGCATATCCTCTTTACAAACTATTTTGATATTTTAAATAGTGTTATTTTTATTCAATGCAAGGAAAAAATCATTATTACTACTTTCATATTGAGTTTTATTTTTTAGTGTTAATTTTTTATTGTGAACATTGGTGCCACAGAAGAGCCATGGTAATATTTTTTTATATCAACTTATTATTTATTTTAATGGTTGTTGTTATTTGGCCATTCTTGTCCATGAAATATCTCTGCATTTTTTGTTGAATTTGGATTCTGTGTGAAATTAGGACTATAAATTACTAGCACAACCTTTATAAAAGATGTCAAATATTTTTGTAGAGAGGTCATGTATTTTAAAGTCAAGATATATTTCATTGTGTTGGAGTTGTAAGAATAATTTAAACTTGAAGTTTTAGAATAAATATTTTACAAATAGATGCATTGTAATGAATTTGTTAAGGTAGAAGAACTCAGGTTTTCATTATAACCTTTGTAAGATAATAAATATAAATTTAATTTGGTCTTATTATAACATAAAAAATGGAATGAGTAGAAGGCTATCATTTTAATTGTTGTTGCTTTTCTATTTCTACTCTTTCCTCATTAAGTTAATTTGAGTCTATATTTTTTATATTGTAAAAAAATGTGACAAAGACATTATGGAAAAATAGTTGAGAGAATGAGGTAGGGAGTAAAAAGAAGCATGCATTAATAATTTTTAAGATATATATTTTTATAGAATTCTATATTATGTAATTTTAATTTTTTTCCTTTACATACTATTATAAGGTATAAAATAATAAACTTAATTTACAATATGTTGAGTATGCTAAGAAAAAATAATATAAAATTATTAACATTTTAGTAACTGTTGCTTGTTTTTATGAATATCATGGTTAGTAGGTTTGTCTAAATCCATGTTGAGTTTGTTGTAAGCATTGTGACAATGACATCAAAATAATGATTTGTAAAAAAACATAAATGAATGGCCAAGAGAAAATGTTGTAAATTACCATTTTGGTTGATGCTTCTATGTTTTCTCCATAAGATGTTTATTATATTTTTATGCAAATTCATTTTTCCAAAGCTATTTGTTTGAATTAGTGGCATGTTAATAAGTATGAATCTAATGTGTATTTATATAGGTAAAGTAGTAGAAGGCAAAAATTAGTTGTATATGGAAAGTAATACAAGTAAGTAGAAACTATTGTATGTATTATATGTTTATATTTTATTTCCATTATGATATAATATGTGATATGCAATGCTTATTGTAATTGTGGGTTTATAACTAGATAAAAAATTAAAGAAAAATTTCATAGGGATCAGTCTAGTACGCATTAAAGATGATGAATTGTATGCTATTTACATCCATGTTTGTCCAAAATGGTCTATGAAAGTATTTGCATGTGTTATTATCATATTTTTTATTAGAGAGAGATTATGTTCATGCATGGTCTTAATAAGTTGATTTTGAGATCGTTAGTGCTCAAGCATGCCAATGTTAAAGTCTCCAACAAGTATGAATTTGACTATTAGTCAGTATAGTGGATATGATTATTTCTATGAACTTTAATATATGAATAAATGGGGCAAGTGGGTCCAAGTATATATTAACTATTCATATCTATATATTAAAATACAATAGATCATTTTTGATAGTGTCCATATTTGGTGTAACTAATGTTTCAATGATTTTCAAAACAATGTTTTTTTATAACATGTCATAATTCGATGAAAGTTTATTGAAATAAATCAAAATATGTTTATTAATAAGGATTGTGATGTCTTGAGTTTTTATAGTTCACATTTCCTATCAGCACAACACATTTGATTTAAATAGGTCATAATATTGGATTGAATTTTATAAATGCATTTGAAAGCTTCATGCATTCAAATAGATTATTAGAAAACTATTAAAAGTTTGAAGGCCAAAGTTTTAGAGTTTTTGAGTGTGGAGCCCTTTGGGGATATCACATGACCATGGAGATATATTTTAGGGGCCTAGAAAGCTCTACAAATGTGGGGAGCACATTTTTCCCCAATCCACCTTTTGTGGAACCTTCCTCCACATGTGAGTGGAATATTCCTTGTATTTCTAATTTCTGTGTATTCCATGTTTTATAGAGTTAGTTGTTAGATGCCTATTTTTCATGTTGACTTCCTTGACCTTAGGGAGTTAGTTGTTTATTAGAAAAGGGAATGAATTCCTTGTTTCAAGGAGTTGGTTGTGATCACATGTCATTGAAAAATGTGCTTTTTGGAAGAGGAGAGATAAACATGGCGATTTCCTCTTTAGTTGGGATTTTGGATGAGCTTGCTTAGGTGAAGGAGAGTTGTCACATGGTAGATAATTCTTATCTTGGATAAGAATTACACAATTCTCCTTGTTTGGTGGATTTTCTTTCATTTGCTATAGATACAGGTGTAGTGTGAGCTTTAGAGGTTGATGTGTTTATTTGTAGGGGTGTGCCTTTTGAGAGATAGATTCAAAGTGTAAATATTTTATAAAGTACAGATGTTTATTTATAGGGTGTGGTATAACAACTTGTGAGATACAGTATTGTGCAGGTGTAGGTGAAAGTGCAACATTGCATATGTGAAGCATTTTTTATAAGAGATATTCTATCTTTGTGAGAGGTCTTTGTAATCTTGTTTTGTTTTATAAATTCTATTGAGAAATTTCTTGGTGTATGTATCTCACATTGGGTGAATCACGATAGATTTGTGTTATGGTTTTATTGTTATATTATTCTCTCTATTTATGCTTTCATTTAATTGTGATTTGAGGAATTATTTTTGTGATGCATGTTAGTGCATAATCAAATATAATTTCACATTTAAAATCTGGTTATATGATTTTATGGTGATTTAGATTTGGTTTAAATTCTTTTAATTCCTAACTAACTGATATCAGAGCCATTTATTATGTTTTGTTGAAGTGGTAAATCATAAGAAAGATTATTAGCTTAAGTGAGGAGCTATGGGAGAAGAGATTAGATTCAGGGTTGAGAAGTTTGATGGTAAGAATTTTAGTTTCTAGAAAATATAGATGAAAGATTACCTGTTTCATAAGGATCTTCATCTCTCCTTGGAGGGGAAAGTAGAACAACCTATAAGTATGAGTGATACAAATTGGTCATTGCTTGACAGGAAGGCATTGGGAGCCATACGGTTATGCCTTGCATCTTTTATTGCATTTAACATTTTTGATGGGAAAACTATGAAAGATCTCATGGATAAACTTGGGAAGTGGTATGAGAAACCCTCAACCTCAAATAAAATTTTTCTTATGAAAAAATTGTTTAACATGAAAATGTCTAAGAATGGTTCTATTTCTAATCATCTAAATGATTTTAATATGGTTATAAGTATGCTCACTTCAGTTGAAATTAAGTTTGATGATGAAGTCAGAGCTTTGTTGATTTTATGTTCTTTTCCTGATAGTTAGGATAGTTTGGTTATGGCTATGACGCAATGCAGTAAGGGAAGCTTGAATTTTGAGGATATTGTAGGTGTGATTCTTAATGAGGAAATGCGAAAGAAAAGCACTAGTGAATCATCTTTAGATAATGATTTGTCTGTTCATACTAGAGGGAGGCAAAAGAACAAGAGCAAAGGCAACTGTGACAAGTCAAAAGGTAGATCTAAATCTAGATCTAGATCCAAGATGATATGATGGCAATTATAGGAAGAATGGACACTCAAAGAAGGATTGTTGGTCACTTTGAGATAAGAATGCCAAAAAAGAGGAAATGAATGAGTTATATGTGACATCAGGTAAATCATGTTAGCATGCATTAATTCTGTCTATAGATAGTTTTTCTAAGTCTTGGGTATTATATTTAGGTGCTTCTTTTCATGCCACCCCACATAGGTATTATTTTATTGATTATGTTCAAAAAAAATTTGGGACATGTTTATCTTGGTGATGATGAACCATGTGAGATAGTAGGGAAAGGTTTTTTTCAGATTAAAATACAGAATGTGAATACATGGCTACTTAAGGATGTCAGACACATGCCTATGTTGAGATAGAATTTGGTTTCAGTGGGACAATTGGGTAGTAAGGGTTGTTCGGTTATGTTTACTACCGATTCTTGGAAAGTTACTAAAGTTTCTCTTGTGGTTTTAAGAATTAAGAAAGTTGGTACTTTATATTTGGCTAGTAGTGTTGATTCTTGTGATTTAGTTGATGCAGATGGAGATGCAACTATGTGGCAATACAAGCTTGGTATATGAGCCATAAGGGCATGGAGATCTTAAAAGATAAGTTGCCTAGATTAAAATACATAGATATAGACTTTTGTGAGAAATGTATGTATAGGAAATAGAAGTGAGTTAAGTTTTTGAAAGTTTGACCCACAAAGAAAGAGCATAAGTTAGAGTTGGTACATTTTGGATGTATGGGGAGCACCTCAAGTATCTTCTATTGGTGGTTCCAATTATTATGTCATTTTTATTGATGATGCAACTAGGAAAGTTTGAGTTTATTATATTAAAAAAAATCTAATGTATTTGACACTTTTAAAAAATGGAAAGCCTTGGTTGAGAATGAAATAGGTCTGAAGTTGAAATGTCTCAGATTAGATAATGGAGGTGAGTATTGTAGTGATGTTTTCTTTGATTATTATTCTAACATTAGAATTCGTAGGTGAAGGATGGTTACAAGAAATCCATAGAAGAATGAGGTATCTAGAAGGATGAATAGAACAATAATGGAACATGATAGGAGAATGAGGTTACATGCGAGGTTGCCTTGATAGTTTTTAGCAAAAGTAGTTATCACAATAGTTATCTAATGAACAAAGGACCTTTTATGCCTTTGGATGGAGGCATTCCTAAACAAGCTTAGTCTAGTAAGAATATTAATTATTCATTTCTTATATTCTTTAGATGCGAGGCTTTTACTCTCATTAAGAAAAAGGATAGGACCCAGTTAGAGGTAAAATTAGAGAAATGCACATTTGTTGGTTATGGTGATGATGACTTTAGTTTCTAGTTATGGAGCATTAAAGATAAGAAAATATTTTAGTCTAGAGATGCAGTCTTTAATGAAAAAGTCATGTATAAGGATCAGTTGTAGGAACAAGAATAGAAAGAGTACACATTATTGGATGACAAAGTATCCAATGATTCAATTAAGGAACCTTCTACACAAGGACCCCAAACTCCTATGGTAAGAAGGTCTTCTAGGGTAAGAAGAACACTTGAATATTTTTCTCCTCTTTGAATTATTCATTACTCACTGACAATAAAGAACTAGAATGTTATGAGGAAGCAATATACATAGATGCCAAGATGAAGTGGGATCAAGCCATGGATGAGGAACATAGATCTCTCATGAAGAACCAAATGTGGGATTTTTTAAGGCTACCCAAGGGAAAGAGTGCATTTCCAAACAAGTGGATCTTCAAAATAAAATAAGAAGATGAAGGGAGAAAAAGGTATAAGGCTAGGATGGTGGTCAAGGGGTTTGCACAAAAATTAGGTATTGATTTTGATGAGATTTTTTCTCCTATTGTAAAATAAATTCTATTGAGACTTTTCTTAGTTTAGTTGTAGTTGAGGATTTACACTTAGAATAGTTGGATGTGAAAAATGCTTTTCTTCATGGTGATTTGGATGAAGAGTTGTATATGAAGCAACCATAAGGATATGAGGTCAAAGGGAAGGATAACTATGTGTGTAGACTAAAGTAGATCTTGTATGGCCTGAAACAAGCACCATGACAATGGTGTAATAAATTTGAGTTATTTTATGTTGGAACAAGAATATCAAAGGTGTAATTCTGACTAATGCATGTACATTAAACATTTTGATGATGATTCCTTTATTATTTTATGCTTGTATTTGGATGACATGTTAGTTACAGGAAAGAATATACAACATATTCATATGCCCAAGAAATAAAATAGTGACTCCTTTTTTATGAAGGATTTGGGTGTTGCAAATAAAATATTTGCTATGAGGACTACTCATGATAGGAAGGAGAGGAAGATGATCTTATCCCAATCAGAGTATGTGAAGGAAGTCTTGGAAAATGCTAAATCTATTGGTACTCCTTTGGTAGACCACTTTATATTATCAAAGGAGTAGTGTCCTAAGATAGAGGTTGAAAAGATTAAGATGCCCAAGGTATCTTACTCATTGGTAGTTATCAGCTTAATTTATACCATGGTTTGTATTAGGCCAGATATTTCCCAAGTAGTGGGAGTTGTGATAAAGTATATGAGTGATCTTGATTATGAGCATTGGTAAGAAGTGAAATGGATTCTTTGATATTTGAGAGGAACCATTGATGTTGCATTATGTTATGGTAGATTAGGTACTACTTTGCATGGTTATGTGGACTCAAATATGATAGCAAATATTGATAATAGGAGGAGTATGATAGGCTATATATTTACTGTTGGAGCTATAACAGTTAGTTGGATTTTTAAGATACATAAGGTAGTGGCTTTATCAACCATAGAGGTAGAGTATGTTGTTACCACAGAGACTAGCAAGGAGATAATTTGGTTACAAGAGTTGTTTTGAGAGTTAGGTCATGAATAGGAAGTTGAGAGACTACACAGTGATACTTACAGTGTTATTCATTTGGCAAAGAACTCTACTTTCCACTCAAGGATGAAACACATTTAATTACATTATTACTTCATCATGATAACTTTGGAGGAAAACTTGGTCAATCCAGAGAATATTCATATTAGCTAAAATATTATAGATATGATGACCAAGGTGATCACATTGGACAAGTTGAGACTATGTTTAGATTTGGTTGGCCTTAGTGGTCATGGAGTAGTGATAGATTATGTTCATGAGAACTAGTCTCTAAGTGGGAGATTGTTGAGTGTGGAGCCCTTTGGGGATATCACATAACCATGGGGATATATTTTGAGGGCCTAAAGAGCTCCATAAATGTGGGGAGCACATTTTCCCCTACTCCACCTTTTGTACAACCTTGCTCCACATGTGAGTGGAATATTCCTTGTATTTCTAATTTTTGTGTATTCCATGTTTTATGGAGTTAGTTGTTAGATGCTTATTTTCCATGTTGAATTCCTTGATATTATGGAGTTAGTTGTTTATTATAAAATGGAATGAATTCCTTGTTTCAAGGAGTTGGTTGTGATCACATGTCATTAGAAAATGTGCTTTTTGGAAGAGGAGAGATAAACATGGTGATTTCATCCTTAGGTGGGATTTTGGATGAGCTTTCTTAGGTGGAGGAGAGTTGTCACATGGTAGATAATGCTTATCTTGGATAATCATTACACAATTCTCCTTGTTTGGTGGATTTTCCTTCATTTACTATATATAGAGTTGTGGTGTGATCTTTAGAGGTTGATGTATTTATTTATAGGGGTGTAGTTTTTGAGAGATAGAGTCAAAGTGCATATGTTTTACAAAGTGTAGGTGTTTAATTATAGGGTGTGGTATAGTATATTGTGAGATACAGTATCATGCAGGTGCAGGTGAAAGTGCAACATTGCATATGTGAAGCATTTTTTATAGGAGATATTCTATCTCTATGAGAGGTCTTTGTAATCTTGTTTTGTTTATAGATTCTATTGAGGACTTTCTTGGTGGATTTAGTCCATATTGGGTGAACCACGGTAAATCTATGTTATGGCTTTATTGTTATTTTAATCTCTCCATTTATGCTTTCATTTAATTGTGATTTGAGGAATTATTTTTGTGATGCATGTTAGTTCATAATTAAATTTGATTTTACATTTTAAATCTGGTTATGTGATTTTATGGTGATTTAGATCTGGTTTAAATTCTTTTAATTCCTAACAAAAGTGGCATCCACCATGTAAAATTTTATATCCTATGCATTACAATGTTGATTTTATTGGATATGAAAAAGTTTTCCTTATTCAATATTTTTATAAGATACAATGATTTGATATTTTTTACATGAAAAAACATTATGTAAACAAAGCCATGTTTTTTATATCCAATAAGATAGAAAGATAATCCATCCATTATATGTCTTTGATATATTTTAATAGTTCATGCACATGTTATTTACATAATAAATTGTTCTCATCTATAAGTATGGAATTTTTTAATGATAATTTTATTAATCCTTGTTATTGTAGATACTAAAATCAAATTTATATAGTACCTTAGTCTTTTACACTTGGAAAATACCTATCATGGTTGTACATTTTGGTTCTAGACCTTTCCACTGTTGAAATTCTCATGTTCACTATCTCTTTATGCCTAATTAATTATCTCTTAACCCAAATTTTTTTATTATGATGACCCATGAATTTTACATTGTGGTAAATCTATAAAATTGATTATTATCCTTCACTTCTAGTTTTAGACTTATACCTATTTTATAGCTTCCTAAAAACTTGTGTGCCAGACCAAAACATGTGCTAATACAACTGTCTAGCTTCTTAAAAAGTGTCTAATGCCAAAAAGTCATCCAATTTGAAAAGAAAACGTATCCTAAAGGTCAACCTAGGTGATTTAATGCATGATATATATATATATATATATATATATATATATATATATATATATATATATATATATATATATATATATATATATATATATATATATATATATATTATATATAAGACCAAAATTCATTCATTACTCACTTGGAAATCACATACAAATCACACGAAAATATATCAAAAAACATTGAATCAAGCATTCATGTGAGAAAATATTCCCTATATGTCCTATTTACATATCAGTCACCAGAGCAATATTTATATAGGTCTGTAACATTCAACAGCCCATGAGAATTATTTACCAAGTTATAAGCTAGGTTATTTCATGTCTTTGCTTATCATATATTGTACCTTTGTGCACACACAAGCCAACACATATGGGAGTTCACATCAATCTGAGGCTTTATTCGAAGTAGTGGTTATGTAGGCAAAACTCATTTATGGAGGGGTATTTGGGGTCAGTTTGACATTGTGATATCACTAACCCATTTTTTTCGTAGTCACTTTAAGGGTGAAGAGCTAGAATTTGATCATTTGAAAAAGATAGTTTGTGTGCAAGATTTGAAGATATTATAAGAAAGGCAACATAAAACCTAAAATGACCCAATTGGTTACATCCAAATCCAGTCAATATTATGTACAAGATATATAAATAATATTTAGACACCTACATCAATGCAACAATATAGATACTATGTAAGCATTTGAGGCTATATAAATGATATTTACAAAATTTGATGATTGTTTGAGAATCATCATCTAGTCCACTTCCACCTTGTTAATGCTTAGACCTACATGCACATAGTAAACCTAATAAATATCATTATTTCTAATTTATTGCAATATCTATCAATAATTATAATTTACTATTTTAGTAATATCAATTGTATAAATTCATAATATTATTTATCTAAGATTTATACTAATTGACCTACTATAGAGGTAGTTTATCACTCTTGTGCCCTAGACTACTCTATCTACTTAATTGTAGATATCCCATATCTTTAAAATTTAGAGTTAAACATTTGGTGAACTTGATGTGACTCTTATCTAGTCCATCATGAGATGCACACTCCTAATAATGATGAACATACTCAAAAAAATCAAACTATCAAGAAGGAAATTCCAATCTATGGTAAATGGGTTTTTAATACACATGCTCAAAATGATATATCACATTTTCAAGAATAACCTAAGTAGTTACATGTCTCCTATAATAATGATTATATTGATGATTATGATCCTAATAATACAAAATATTGGTATGATCCCAATGATACTAATTATGCAACATATGAATATGACACACATGATACAAGGCCTTCACAGAGGCATCCCCTTAATGAGTTCCTCAGATTCTAGTAAAACTTTTAATTTGTCCATAGCTTATGTGATTATAAATTCAAAAATAAAAAATCCAAAAAATCTAAATATTTCAAAAATTCTAAAAAACATTAAAAATTTTCAAAAACACCAAAAATATTTAGCATGTACTATTTCTTATACATATATTATTTGCTCCATGTTAGTAAATAACATATCATTCCTTTCAATATATACACATGTTTCACACATCATGATATATACACATATAAATGTTGGGCCTTATCTCTACTCATGTCATAAGTTTGTTGGGGGCATCTATTTCTTGGTTCATGATACACCTAGGTTATTTTATTCTATGATCAATTTCCATTATCATGTTTGAGATTATATACTTACACATGTTTATATTCATGCTCACGTCTTTTCACAGAGTACTTGATATGTTATGTACTTACTAATTTTTGCTAACACATATTTTTAAGAACTAGTATGTTATGTTCATGTTGGTTGGTTTTATTCCATGCTTTCCTTTTTCACCTCTTTGAGTGTCTTTCTTTGTTTTCTATTGTATTACATTGTCTTACCTGTTTGATCATTTGAATATGCTCCTTTGATTGTAACACCCCATGTATTTTTTTGAATATTTAGACATTTAACTATGCCATTTTTTTATTGGACATTTGAATATGCCATTCTATGCTTTTTGGACATTTGAGTAAGTCATGACCCTTTGATTGTGCAACATGTGAACATTCGCCTTGTATGAGGTATCCTCAAACTATTTTCCTTTGAGTTCTCTTATGTGTGTGCTTGATTGATTTTTGAGTTTGTACCATTAATCTTTATATGTTTCCATGATATATATCAAGAATATTAATACTTGATATGATCATAGACTACGTGCTTCAATGTTATATCTACTTAGACATTTTATTACTATATTCTACATGATCCATACACAAATTATACAATTATATTATCCTTTTGAGGTAAGGTAACTGCCAAATTATATTTCCCCTCACCTCAAAAAAATACGGGGGGAGGAATATCAAGGGGCATGTCATAGAGGCATGACTTCAACTTTTTCACAATTTTAGATTACAATGGGATCATGTTATAGATGCATGTTATTCACATTTGCACCAGTTCTTAGATTTTACAGATTCAGTGGTGGCATGTAATAGAAAAATGTCCTTTACACTTGAACTAATTTAAAAATTTGATAAATTTCATATTTATATGATTTAGATATACATTTATGGAAACATTTTATAAATAGGTACTATTATTATACCTAGATTTCAGCTTGGGACATATATGAGGTGCATATCCATGCAAGGGACATCTAAAAATCAAAAAATCAAATCATGTGTTCATATTTAAAGTACTATTATGGAATGTTATAATACCTAAGATGGATCGTTATGGACTATTATCAAGCCAATAACTAAATTAATTGGTTTACCTTTGGAAGGCTGAGTTGATTAAATCGCTTAATCTTATAAATTTTATAAGTTAGATTATATTAAATCATCTAAATTCACCAAAATTATAGGAGGTATTTGATTAAAGCATCCACCCTCACTAGATATATAGTGTGAATTGATTAACTCACTCATGCTCACCAAGTTATAATGATTTAGGAATTATATACCATGAAAAATATCTAAACTTAATTACTATCCTTCACTACCATTTTTAGACCTATACCTATATTTTAGCTCTCTAGAAACTTGCATCCCAAATTGACACATGCATTGATGCAATTGTTTGATTTATTAAAAAATGTCTAGTGCCAAAAATTCATCCAATTTTAGAATTAAATGTATCCCAAAGGTAAAACTAAGTTCTTTACTATGAGATATTTTCAAAATAGATTGGTATATAAACTAGACCAACATCAATTCATTCCTCACTTAAAAATCACATGCAAATCACAAGGCAATATACCAAGAATCTCTCAATCAAGAATTCAAGTGAGAAAATATCCATTTTTTATCTTTATTTACATATTAGTCATAGGATCAATATTTGTATAGGTCTAAAGCATTCAAAGAGAAGACCATGAGCCATATTTTCCAAGTTACAAGCTAGATCATTTCATGTCTTTGTTTATTACTTATTGCACTCTTGTGTACACACAAATGAACACATAATGGAAAACCACACTAATTTGAGGCCCTATTCAAAGTTTTGGTTATGTATAAAATACCCATTGATAGAGGGTTCTTTGTGGTTATCTCAACACTGTGAGCCCACTAACCTATTTTTCTCACAGTCACTCCAAGGGTCAAGAGCAAGGGTTTGATCATTTGAAAAAGTGTGATAGTCTATGTGCACACTCTAAATACATCAAGATAAAGGTGAAAAAAATCCTATAAGGCTCCAATTGGTCACATCTATATCTAATCAATATTATGTATAGGAAACCTACAACATAGTTAGACATTTGTGTCAATGTAATAATCCAGATATGATGCAAGTGTTTGAGGCTGCAAAAAGGACATTTATAGAATTTGATGATTGTTCTAAGATCATCATATATCCCACTTCCAATCCATTCTTGTTCAAACCTACATGCCAATAGTAAATTGGATAAGTATCATTATTTCTAATTTATTTCAATATTTATCAATAACTGTACTTTACTATTTTTAGCAATCTCAATTGTATAAATTTAAAATAATATTTGTCTGATTTTCTATTGATTGACTTGTTAAAATTGTAATTTATCATGAATACTCTATCTTTTTAACCCTAGGTACAACATATATTTTAAATTTAGGGTTAAACATTTGGTGAAATTGATGTGACTCTTCCCTAGTCCATAATAAGATGCACACTCCTAACAATGATGAACATACTCAACAAAACTAAACTTTGAAGAAGAAGATTCCAAACTATGGCACACTATGTTTTTCATGAACAAATGATCAAAATGATATATCACATGTTCAAGAACAACCTAATAAATTATATATCTCATATAATAATGATTAAATTGATGATTATGATCCAAATAATATAGAAGATTGGTATGCTCCTAATGATACTGATTATACAACATATGAATATGACACACATGATATATGGTCTTCACATAGGCATCCCCTTGATGAAATCCCTAAATTATAGTAACACTTCTTATTTGTCCAAGCTTATGTTCTTATAAATTAAAAATCCAAAAATCCAAAAAAATAAAATATTTCAAAAATTCAAAAAACATTAAAAATTCAAAGATGCCAAAAATATTTAGCATGTTTTTAGTTGTACTATTTATTATACTTATGTTGTTTTTTTAACATTAGTAAATAACATATCATTCCTTTCATATGTACACATATGTTTTATTTATCATTTGAGTGTGATACAAGCATACCCAGATATATGATATATGCACATAGAAATGTTGGTCCTTCCCTCTACTCACATCATAAGTATGTTAGGGGCATCTACTTCTCGAAGTGTGATATACCCAAGATATATTATTTATGATCACTTTACAATATCATGTTTGAGTTTCTATAATTACACATGATTATATTCATGCTCATGTATTTTCATAGTGTACTTTATATGCAATGTACTTAGCATTTTTTGTTAGAACATAATTGTAAGAACTAGTATGTTATGTTCATGTTGGTTGATTTTATTCCATGCTTTATTTTTTCCAACTCCTTGAGTGTCTTTCCTTGCTTACTATTATTTTGCCTTGTATTTCCTATTTGAGGATTTGAATATGTTTCCTTTGATGTTGGCACCTATATCTTTGTTTGCCTGTTTGGACATTTGAATATGTCAGTGTTTGATTATAAATTTGAATATGTCATTCTATGCTTTTTGGAAATTTGACTAAGTCACATCCCTTCGATTATGTAGAATTTGAACATGCCCTTTGTATGAGGTCTCCTTGGACCGTTTACCTTTTGATTTACCTTTGATTACTCTTGTGTGTGTGCTTGATTTCTTTTTAATATCATGTTGTTATACTCTATACATTTCCATGATCTATATCATGGATCTTAGGATTGGATGGATCACAGACTGCATGCTTCAATGCTATATCAACCTGGACATGTTATTACTATATGATAAATGATCCATACAAAACTTATACAATTATATTATCCTTTTGAGGTGAGGAAAATACCAGATTCTATTTCCCATCACCTTAAAAGGGGGGAATATTAGTGGGGGCATGTTATAGAGACATGACTTCGGCATTTTCATAATTTAAAATTGCAGTGGGAGAATGATATAGAAACATGTTCTCCACATTTACACCACTTCTTAGATTTTACATATTCAGTGGTGGCATGTCATAGAAACATGTACACACTTGCACTAGTTTCATGATTCACCATATTTCATAGTTATATAAATTAGATACACTTTTTTGGTAGTAATCTATGTTAGGGATAGCCTAACGTTAATAAATTTGGAGAACATGCTTCCAAAGCATGCCCCCATTGTAATCTAGAAACTATGAATATATGGAATCCATGTCCATATGATATGCCCCCACTGAATACGAGAATTGTGCAAAGTGTGGATAAATTTATTCCCAAGCATGCCCCCCGCTAATATTCCCTCCCCCCCTTTGAGGTGAGGTAAAAATTGTACCTAGAAGTTACCTAACCTCAAAAGGGTAAGACAACTATAAAATCTATGAATGTAACCATGTATCATAGATAAGGAACATGTCTAGGTAAATATATCATTGAAGTGCATAAAACCAATGCGATCACATGTAGGCTTAAGATTCATGATAAAGATCATGGAAATGTCTATATAGTAACATTACAAGCTCAAAAAGAAAACAAGCACATACACAAGATCACTCAAAATTAAGTCAAAATATAATGGTCCAAGGAGATCTCAAATAACGGGAAAATTTAAATGCCATAAAATTAAATGGATATGACTTCATCAAATGTCCATAAAATTCTAGAATGACATATTCAAATGTCTAAGAATACAATGACATATTCAAATGTCAAAGAAAGAAAACATAGGAACATGGGTCGCATACAATAGAACATATTCAAATGATTGAAAAAGTAAGACAATAAGAAGGCAAAACACTCAAGGAAGTGTGTAAAGGAAAATCATAAGCAACTAAAATAAACATGTCATAATGGCCCATAGATCAAATGTGTTATAAAAAATGTCAAATACATAGCATATCAAGTACCTTGTGTAATATATAAGCATGAATAAGGCATGTGTAAGTACATATGTAAGATTAAACATGATAATGCAGAGTGATTATAAAATCATATAACCTAGGTGTATCAAGATCATTTAATATGGATGTCCCCAACATCCTGGTGACATGAGTAGAGGAAAATCCCAACACCCATAAGTGTATCATGTATCTGTATATACTTGTGTGTGTATATGTATGTAGAATAAATGATATCATAGCCCTCAAAATGTAACTAACACATAGATGCCAAAGAGCCAATCGAACATGTAGGTGTCAAAAATGTTTTTTAGATTTTTTATTTTTTATTTTTTATTTTTTTTGTATTTTTGGAAGAGACAAGATCATCTTATGAACTCATCCAAAGGGTGATCATAGGTATCTCCCCACTTGGATCCTGGTGCAAGCAATAGGTGGTACTTCCAAGGAGTATGTATAGGTGTAATATTTATGATTGTAGTATCTGTGATGCTCTATGTATGGATAATAGGACTCTAGGGTTGTGAAGTACCAATAAAAGGAATAGGGGTTCTTAGAACCCATTTATGTGTAATCTATGGTTTCTTTGGAATAAAAATAGTAGGAACATGTTTAGGTGCTCTGGCTATCTAAATATGGTGTGTATAAGATGCAAATTCCATGGAACCCACTATCTATCTCTAATTTAAATGTCTCTCAAGTAGTGTTTACCTATTTGCTTACCCTTTTACAATGGATTAGCCTTAATAGGTTTGATAATTAACTACCTAGGTATGAATTTATCATGTTTAAGAGGATGATCATATGGAATACCTAAAACTATAATTAATCGATTGGAATGAATGTACTTAATACACCCATTCACTATAGAAGGTACTGATTGAAATGTATGTATCCAAGGTCATCCCAACAACATGTCAAAGACACATGTATAAGGTATAACTGATAAACTAGTAACCACATGTGCAAGACTGACCTATAAAGGTAGATCCATATCACCAAGAACATTCTGGTAGGTCCCATCGAATGGTCTAACTGATCTAGTAGAAGGGTGTAAATAGTGACAAGTATAACCCAAATACATTATTAAAATAAAAGTGCAAACATTTTTACTTGAACCATTATAAATCATAACACCATGTAGGGGGTGTTTATCAAGGTATGCTTGAATGAATATAGAAATAAGATCAGAGTCATCATCCTCAACTTCACTATCATAAAATGAAATGGCAAGTTTCTAAAATAGAGGAGGTATATGTCACGTGTAAGTACCAATAACCACATATAATGGGTGTCTAGAATATGATGGATGAGGATATACATTATATTACATTTGAATTTTTGGTTCCTTCTTAGAATGGTCTTGAAAATTATTATTAAATATTTTATACTTATGGTGATCACTAACATGTGAACCTAATTATTTTGGAGGATCATCAAATGTAATTTATTAATCATCAATGAGGTCTTGGATCTTATGATTTAAGGTAAATAATCTATTCATAGAATGCCCAAGGCCTTGGTGATAGTCACAATAAGCATATACATCATATACTTTGGGTAGAGGTATATGTACATCAACCTATGTAGGAGAAGGAAGAGATATAAGATGACACTCTATCAAACATGAGAGTAATAAAGTAGGAAGCTCAAGTAAATGTGTAAATTATCTCCTTGGTGCATCAGTTAAGACAAGTCAATTAGGTTATTTTGAAACTATGTTAACCATGGTGGTTGTTTCCTTTTTAGGCTTAGGAGGTTTTACCTTATTTATTGGTTTAATTGTAAATTTTGTACTAGATGTAGATACATCTAGTGTGTTTACTACATACTTGAGTTCATTCAATGACATAAGCTTCATTTCGTGGTCTAATACAACATGACATAAATCAGTAAAAAACTAAAACTTTTTGAAAATAATGGATTCATGTAAAGGAATAAGCAAACTTTGCTTGAATATGTCTTTCAACTCTATGTCTATAATAGGATTAGTCATTTTGGCTGGCATTATCTTATAGCTCAAGATATATTCATTGACTAGTTCATTATTTATTTATTTGATCTTTACAATTTGAGCATAGGAAACCTTTTTGGTAATGTTAATAGAAAAGTGTGCGAAAAACTAATCTGAAAGAGGTTTGATTACTTTCACAGATTATAGAGGTAAGACATAAAACCACCTCAAAGCATAGAACTTGAGACTCCTTAGAAATAATTTGGTCAAAAATTTATCATTGGAATCATAATCAAATCATGCCACATAGAAGGTTCGAAGATGTTGTTCAGGATCTCCCTTGCCATCATAAAATGTGAATTTAAGTGCAAAAATTCTAGTTGGCAAAGGATGTAAATATATGTCAAATGTAAGAGGGTTATGTAACACATCTTATGAATCTATAGCATGTGAAGAATTTGAATCCTTTTTTTCAATGTTTGTAACCTTATCCTACAAGGTCTTTATGACTTGAAGGAGTGATTGAACTGTAGGCCCAATGGGATTTTGATTAGTAATTTGAGTAGTGACCAAATGGGTTAGAAACATGTTTTGAGTATTGGTAAGCATTGAAACTAGTATTTGTGTTGAAACAATGGGTAAGTTCATAATAGATGTATCAATATTATTTTCAGGGAACAAAGGTTGGAACACATAATATTTACCCCCATTAGATGTAGGTGGATTGATAAGTGTGGGCTGAATTATAGTGCCTTCTATGGATTAACCATTACTAGGTGAGTCAGACTTGCTTTTCTTTTGGTTGCTTAATTAATCTCTTGTAACATACAAAAATGTATCTATTAAGCCCTTGTTAGTGTTGAGATGAGTAATTAATGCTTCTTCATCCTCCATTTGGAATCATGTTTTTACACTAAGATTTTCCATTGCTTCACAAATGATAAGTTTAAAATTTAAAACACAATACAACAATAAAAAAATTAAAAAACCATAATTGCTTAGGGTTTGATATTCAAAGCTCAGGTTCACTGAATGTTTAACCCTAATTTGGATTGAGGAATCCTACTTGGGTAGATAGGGTTATGGATATAGAAATGATAGGGCATAATGGTGAATATCATATCTACAGCAGGATAATTAATTTGCTAAACTCAGATGTACCATATGCTAAATTTATAAAATTGAGTTAAGCTATTAATGGAAAATACAACTATGATAGATATAGAAATGACATAAAAGAGAGTACTTAGTTGGTTATGATTCTAAAATAATTTTGGATTTGGTACATGTAAAAATTTGGTAGGAAGATAGTTCTGGATCAATTGTTAGATTCTAGATCTCTTACATCTATAGCTTTAGATAGTTTCATCAACCTAGGAAAGTTGGATCAATGCTAGTGTCATGTACGTAATATCTACTGAAACAAGATGCAACCACCTAGATGCTTCTAGGTTTTGCCTCACCTTCGCTATGGTGTATTCAGATCTAGGTCATGGACTATCACTCTTGGTGAAATGGTAAACCCTATCTTTTCATCTTCAATGTGACCTTGGGGGGAAATGAGTTAATGGGCATATGGTGTCAAGCTAACCCACAATAATCTCATTGTCAAAGGGTGTTGCCTACCTATGTGTTGTCTTGTGTGTAAAATAAGTAAAATAGTGACCTAGCTTGTAACTTGGTAAATATGACCTTATGACTGCTCTTTTAGTACTTTAAACATGTATCTGGGTTGTTATTTTGATTGATATTAAAATAGGTCAGAATAATAAAGCTTTTGGTAACTTGAGTGATTATTGAGTGTTATTTTTGGTCAAATTTCTAAATGAGGAATGAATCAGGGTTGATATTGTATTTATACCAATCTTATCAGGAGATAACTTATATTAAATCACTTAGGCTAATCATTTTAATATGTTTGATTTATAAATTGGATGACTCAGGGCATTGGACACTTGAGTTGGGGAAGGATAGTAACATTGACAGTAATGTTTGTCCCAAACGTTAGTGTCTAAGGAGAAGGAGAGAAGGCAAAGGTTCAAAACTTATAAAGATATAAGATAAGTATATTTTAAGCATTCTATGCAAGATGGGATGTTTGTGTCATCAATATAAATTTAGTTGGACTAAGAGATAGGCCAAGACACACAAGATAGAGTAGATGTGAGGTTTTCAAAATCAAAGCATGTGTAGAACTAAGAGGAATAACTAGGGTCTGAGTTTGCCAAGTGTACAAGACTATGGTGCTGAATAATAAAAAAATATCATCTACAAAGACCTAATACCAACAAGTGCATTACCTTGGTCTTTTTGATATGAATATTGATTTGGAATAATTTGTTCACCTCTTCTCTTTCTTGTTCCTTTTCATTTGTGTTGATGATCATGCAACTAAGCTTCTCATATAGATCAAAAATTTCCTCTATCTCTACTTATGATTCTGTCAAAGACACCATGGAATTCAAAGAGTCCTCCTTGGATCAATTTTTGGGGTGAAATTATGAATGCAATGTCCAATACTGAGTGTCAATATTTCCATCTGCAAAAAAATGACTACAATGGTTCTTTTAATTTTTACAACTCAAAAATTTGTGGCATTCCTCTTACCTTTCTTGAAGGCTTTGTAAGGATTTTTCTTTATCTTGACTTGATTTTTGGATTACCTTGAGAGACTTTCCTCTCCTTGTTTCATTTCTTCCTCAATTAAGTATGCTTGTAAGCATGCCTCGTCAAGGTTTACTGACTTACTTGAGATGACATGTTTCCTCCCAAATATTTGGCTAATTTGCCTTTATCTTCCAAGTCCAAGCCCATGAGCATGGCTTGTATATGGAACTCCATGGTATATATACACTTTGACTTGATCCTTGCCTATAATACTTCCACTTAGTTTTTTGATTAGTCCTATTCCTAATAGGATAAAAATTCTTATGCAACAATTCTTTAAATCCATCCCACTTATCAACAACTGATTTTTTCTTCTTTTTAGAAGATGGTAGATAATATTTCCACCAAATTAAATCAAAACATTCCATCTTGAGACATTGAAAAGAGATCTTTCGTGAAAAAAATACTTTATGTGTACTAAAATACACCCCCATTTGTTTCAACCATTTATCTATTATTTCAACATCTACTTGTCCTTCAAAGGATTTGGTCTCTACCTTGGTCTCAACTTTCAAAGGAGCATGTTCAAAATTACCTGAGCTTTACCTTTGTATTTAGAAGGTTTTTATTCATGCTCATTTATGAACTCTTCTCCATTTTCATCTTCCTCTTTGTGGCATTCTTATATGCAAAATTTATCGACTATATACCGAACCATTACATCCATGGATCCCTAGTTCCTAGTTATGAGCCTTTGTTCTTTAGTGATAGTGTCTTGTGATTTCATCATGTTTTACATGCACAATTCAGGTGCATTTACTCTTTTGGAAATAATTTATTCACTTTTGTGAGCTATTTCTCTCACATATCGATCCCACCTTCTTGTAGATATCTTGGGATTTTAAGGCAACGCATCTTATTTTTGAGATATTGTAATTGTCATAAAAATCATACTTTTCAACCTAAAGATAGATATGCTCTAATACCAAAATGATCTATAAAATCTCACAAAACACAACTTGCTAGAATTCATAGAATCAAAATTTATTGTTTTACTTTGAATTTACTTCAAAACGACAACTCAATTCATATAAATGACTTAAAATTGTGTGTTGCATTCTGAGAAGAATTAAAAAAAAACTCAAAACATAGAGACAGATTTTTGATCTAGGAAACCCAAAAGGTATGGGAAAAAACCAATGGAAATGGTAATTACAGTACTTTCTATCTTCTTATGACCAACCCAAATTATAATGAGGACATTGAACAAGTAAAACACTTAACTATCTTGCTCACTCAATTACTTCACTATTATTTCTCCAAGCCTTCTTACAAACAAATGGAATAATAACTTTGTTCACGGATTCCTTATCTCATTGTGTGCTTCCTTATCGTGCTTGGAGATGTCATTTTTTGCGCTTAAAGATCTCCAATCACCTTATAAGGATGTGAAGAGACACTTAATCTATTTGTACCATACCTATAAGGTTACCATGGGTGAAACTGCCCCATTTGTTTTGTAACCACCATCCTACAATAACCAGAAGTTACATAATTTTTGTTTGCATGAAGCAACGGTTTCATCAACAAGCTTGGAGCTTTCCCTTTGAAGCTTTGCTAATAATTGAAACCGAGTTTTGATCTTTCTATTTGATGAAAGAATTTTTTTCCTAGATCCATATAAATCATAAACATTCTAAATATTATATTTTCTCTGACGTAAGTTCAACTTTAATGTTTTCACTTTTCAATAATTTATATGTTTTAACTTTGTATTTCCTTAAAAAATGCACCTTCTTTCATAGATATGACTTATAGTATCTTATTATTTAATATGGAAGGACACTAATTAGATTGAGAGAGATTAGAAACAAATGATGGTGGCTGTCTATCACATAGATAAATTGGGAATTATTGTTAGAAGTGGTTTCTAATGGCTAAATAAAGTCTATGTTCAAAGAGAGGGAGTTCTGATCTATAAAATTGTCATGTGGAAATACTTTTTGGTAAAGAATTCAGTAATATATAGTAGACTACTCAATACCACTGGTGTTTTCTTGCTTGGTCTTTGTTTGGCTGGCTTGAGTATGAAGAAAATAATTTGGCCCATGTCTATACCACTCAGAGATGTTGATCAGCTGCATCTTAAGCTAATTTTTGTAGCCTTCCATACGGATCTTAGATGACACGAAATCCCTTAAAGACATGAAAACCCCCTTAACAAATCAGAGCAAGGGACTATTCAAGAATAGTGGTTAGCAGAAAATGAAGAATCACCATTAGTTTCTGACATAGCCAACACGATAGGGTCAAGCAATGAATTAGTTGATTCGTGAAGTGATCAGAAAAATAAAGCTTTCTACTGTGAAGGCAGACTGTGAGCCAAGATTCAGATTAGAGTGGTTTGAAGTAGATTAGTTATATTTTTGGTGCACATATTGAGAGACCGCCATTGCTAAGAATTTTGTAGTTTGAAGAATCTGTGTACAATGCTAACTGAGGGAGAGATGATTTTATATCATTTTGTTATGCTTCCTTTGTATATAGGATTGTAACATATATATGGAGAGGAGTTTATTCAATTGAAGGTTAAATATTTTAGTTTTTCAGTTTTTTTTTTTTTTTTTCTTTTTTTTTTTTTAATTTATATATAAGTTTTTATTGGTATTGGGTGTACGAATAATCTAATAAAAATTGAGAACATTCATTTTGTCAAATTCAAAAGTTTTGTAATTCAATTAATACTTTTATCTTATCACACTATTCATCAAAATATAAATCTAGAAAAACCAAAAAAATTAATAGTCTCTTCATTAGCATACCCAACTCATTATATGAGATAATTAAGAGACACACTAGATAATTATTCTATTAAGTAGTTTTTCCAATAAGAGATTAATTGAGTTAAGGAAATGTGGGTGAATTGATTAAGTGATTTGATTGTTTCAGACCCCACCTACAATCAAATTTCAAAAAAGATATCTGAAATCTATTAATAATCTTAGTTATTCTCAAAATCTATGATGGCCGTGAAAAACAGAAGAGGTGGCTAATTAAGAAGGTTTGCCATCGAGTTCCATTATTACACAAAGGTGTCGGCCTATTTCAGATTTTTATTATTACAAAATACGTTATAAGATGTTACCCATCACAGAGTAACGGAGTTGTAAATCGATTTGGAGGCTACCAATTACAAAAATGGATAATCCCTACTGGTGCCCAACCTGTAATGAGGTGGTTATGAGCACAGAAGACCCTCCTATTTGTCCCACATGTGCGGGAGGAATTGTAGAACAACGCCTTCCGTATAGAATCCAAATCAATTCCAGACGTCAGCGTTGGGTTCCACCTGCATCTAGAAGGAGCATGGCTACAATGCCCAGAATTGAGATTACTGAAAATCACTTGAAAGACGATCTGAATTGTACTATTTGCATGGAGCCCTTCCAGATTGGAGAGAAAGCAAGGCAAATGCATCCGTGCAACCATGTTTATCACTCCGATTGCATTATTCCATGGTTGGCTCTGAAAAATTGTTGCCCAATTTGCCGCCGGGGACTTAAAAAGAGACACAGCAGTGCTGAAGGTGTTTGTGTGAGGAGAGATAGTAATGCGGGTGATGGAGGGTGGGGCTGGCGAAATTTGGTGTCGTTTCTATGTCCGCCTTTGCTTTTCAGTTCGTCAAATTTCATAAGAAGGCGATCTCATGTTTAAAACTGAACTTTTTTTAGTCATCAGATTAGTTGCATTTGTGCCTAAAATCTAATTCTCTTCAAAATTATAGGGCCGTGCATGTAACCAGCTACATATATCATTAATATTTTGTTCTCATAGTGAAAATTTTGAGTGTTAGAGAGACAAGCTATTGTTTCTCATATTATAAATTATTTTAAGAAAAGAAAAATGTATGAAATTATATTCTAATATTAATGAATTAGACCACATTACATAAACGTTTAGAAATAATAGGTAGTCCCATTTGAATGAACACCACGACATCCAAACAATATAAAACAAGTACTTAAGTACTCATAATAAAAAGACCATTGGTAGCTAGATCTTAGACATTAGGTTTTCCCAAACTAATGTATGATCATCTTTCTCAGGTAAGGGATTATAACTGGTGTTTGTATTTTTCATTGTGTTTATATTTTCTTCAGAACTATTTTGTGTTTCATTTGTATTAGTAATTTGGGGGGCGGGTAGGGGCAGCTGGGCAGGGGAGGCAAGGAAAAATTGTCAGGGTAAGGTGCATAAACTTGTTAGGGTAAGGAGGAGGAGCTAGAGATGGTCTTTATTTTCATGCACTTGGATATATATACACATTTGAAATAAATATTTCTTTGTTAGAAGTAGTTCATTTGTATTAGTAATCTGGGTGGCGGGCGCGGGGGGCGAGCGGAAATTGTCAAGGTAAGGTGCATAAACTTGTTAGGGTAAGGAAGAGCAGCCTAAAAATGGTCTTTATTTTCATGCACTTGGATTTGTATATACATTTGAAATAAATATTTCTTTGTTAGAAGTAGAAAACTAAATATTTCATTAATATTTTGTTCTCATAGTAAAAATTTTGAGTGTTACATAGACAAGCTATTGTTTCTCATATTATAAATTATTTGAAGAAAATAAAAATGTATGAAATTATATTCTAATATTAATGAATTAGACCACATTACATAAACGTTTAGAAATAAGAGGTAGTCCCATTTCAATGAACACCACAACATCCAAACAATATAAAACAAGTACTTAAGTAGTCATAATTAAAAGACCATTGGTAGCTAGATCTTAGTCATTAGGTTTTCCCAAACTAATGTCTGATAGATCATCTTTCTCAAGGAAGGGATTATAACTGGTGTTTGCATTTTTTATTGTGTTTATATTTTGTTCAGAACCATTTTGTGTTTCATTTGTATTAGTAATCTGGGTGGCAGGCGCGGGGGGCGAGTGGAAATTGTCAAGGTAAGGCGCATAAACTTGTTTGGGTAAGGAAGAGCAGCCTAGAAATGGTCTTTATTTTCATGCACTTGGATTTATATATACATTTGAAATAAATATTTCTTTGTTAGAAGTAGAAAACTAAATAGTTCATTAGTATTTTGTTCTCATAGTAAAAATTTTGAGTGTTACATAGACAAGCTATTGTTTCTCATATTATAAATTATTTGAAGAAAAGAAAAATGTATGAAATTATATTCTAATATTAATGAATTAGACCACATTACATAAACATTTAGAAATAAGAGGTAGTCCCATTTCAATGAACACCGCGACATCCAAACAATACAAGTACTTAAGTAGTCATAATAAAAAGACCATTGGTAGCTAGATCTTAATCATTAGGTTTTCCCAAACTAATGTCTGATAGATCATATTTCTTAGGGAAACCCAAACTAATGTCTGATAGATCATATTTCTCAAGGAAGGGATTATAATTGGTGTTTGCATTTTTTATTGTGTTTATATTTTGTTCAGAACCATTTTGTGTTTCATTTGTATTAGTAATTTGGGTGGCGGGTAGGGGGGCGAGCGGAAATTGTTAGGGTAAGGTGCATAAACTTGTTAGGGTAAGGAAGAGCAGCCTAGAAATGGTCTTTATTTTCATGCACTTGGATTTATATATACATTTGAAATAAACATTTCTTTGTTAGAAGTAGAAAACTAAATATTTCATTAATATTTTGTTCTCATAGTAAAAAATTTGAGTGTTACATAGACAGGTTATTGTTTCGCATATTATAAATTATTTGAAGAAAAGAAAAATGTATGAAATTATATTCTAATATTAATGAATTAGAACACATTACATAAACATTTAGAAATAAGAGCTAGTCCCATTTCAATGAACACCACGACATCCAAACAATATAAAACAAGTACTTAAGTAGTCATAATAAAAAGACCATTGGTAGCTAGATCTTAGTCATTAGGTTTTC
The DNA here is from genome assembly GCA_037957365.1 of Torreya grandis. Lineage (NCBI taxonomy): Eukaryota > Viridiplantae > Streptophyta > Pinopsida > Cupressales > Taxaceae > Torreya > Torreya grandis. Next base: position 9,258,306 of record JARHVA010000035.1, on the reverse strand, counting down.
CCAAACTAATGTCTGATAGATCATATTTCTCAGGGAAACCCAAACTAATGTCTGATATATCATCGTTCTCAAGGAAGGGATTATAATTGTTGTTTGCATTTTTTATTGTGTTTATATTTTGTTCAAAACCATTTTGTGTTTCATTTGTATTAGTAATCTGGGTGGCACGTGCGCGCGGGGGGGGGCAGCTGGGGGGGGGGGGGGGGGGGGGGGCAGGGGGAGGCAAGAGAAGAAATTGTCAGGGTAAGGTGCATAAACTTGTTAGGGTAAGGAGGAGGAGCCTAGAGATGGTCTTTATTTTCATGCACTTGGATATATATACACATTTTGAAATAAATATTTCTTTGTTAGAAGTAGAAAACTAAGCATCAATTATATAACTATGAAATAGTGATGCATTTATTTTTTTCAAGATAAATAAAATAATTCCACTCTGAAAAGTGTGCCAAATATGTGTGTATTTTGAAGGTAGCATAGGGCATTCACTAAGAAGAATGTGCATGAAGGGCTCGAGTCAAAAGGGTTTGAAAGAGTCATGGATCCAAGTACAAGCCAAGTAGGCTTTAACACAAAAATAAAACAAGTGCGTAAGGTTTTAGTGTGACTCTAAAAATGGCACTTATGTTGAGGAATGATGAAATGAACATGATGACAAGATAAGGGTTATCCTTGATACAAAAGGCACAAGAAAAAGTGTTCAACTTTTGACTCAAGGATAGCACTCCAAATTATTTGAAGCACCCTGATCTAGAAGTGAGAAATAGACTAAACATACCAGTGAGCATTGATCTTGTCAACCATTATAAAACTGGGCTAAATCCTTTTGTATCCCTTAATGGGAGTATAATGTAGAAAGGAAGTTTCCACATACCACTTCTAGTCCTTACACAAAATTTCAACATGGGTACATGGATTTATATGTGTAGCATCTCAGGTAGGTATCACATCAATAACTTCTTTGTAGGGCTCTTTTTTGTTCTTGTTCAAATAAAACCTAGCTTTAACTTTAGGCCAAGAATGTCAAGTTCTAGAAGATTTTTATAAAATATCTTGCACTATGCACATGCCTCTTCTAAACACAAAAGAGGGCCCATGGAGAAGTCAAAGAGTCATGGGGTAAGAGATGAAAGAAGAACGAGACACATTTCTCATGAAGAGTCATCTTAAGGAATTACAAGAGTCACCATGTGAAGACAAAAGAGGGTATGGCACATTTTTACATGAAGTGACACTTTGAGAAATACAAAAATTCACCAAGATAAAGATAAAAGAGGAAAGGATGCTTTTGCTTATGAAGGGTCACCATATGACTTTTCAAATGCAAGGATACGAAGGGTCATACAAGTTTGGCTCCATTTTCCATGATGATTGAAGGGTCACAAAGGGGTGAATACTAAAGGTCATTTAGAAAGCTATAAATAAAGGCTTGAGAAGCCATTTTATATATGCAAGAGAGTGCATGGTTTGTATTTGTTTTCGAAGAGAGAAAAGCAATAGATATTGTAGAGTTCTATCATTTGTTGAGTAAGCAACATTGAGAGATAGTTGTGTTTTATACACAAGAGGGGTTGGTGCTCCTGTGGGTTGGTGCTCACAAATCTTTGCAAGGGGTTGGTGCTCTTGTGGGTTGGTGCTCACAAATAGTTGTTGTGTTGGGTGCTCAACAAAGGGGTTGGTGCTCCTGCAAGTTGGTGCTTGCGAACTTTGTAATTTAAGTTGGTGCTTATTCATATACTTGAGATTGTTCTCCGTAGTTTTTTCCACTTTGGGTTTTCATGTAAAAATTTGGTCTCTCTCTCTCTCTCTCTCTCTCTCTCTCTCTCTCTCTCTCTCTCTCTCTCTCTCTTATGTGGTGCATATTATTGTTTCAATTTTATTGCATATCTTGAATGTGTGGTTAAGTGGTTAAAGAAAAAGAATTTGATTAAGAAATAAGATATATAATATACTGATTCACCTCCCCCTCTCAGTATATTTCATGCTTAACAATTTGTATCAAAGCAGGTTTCTTTGAAAAGGTTTTACAGTTTGAAAGTATATCAGGGAAGCACAATGGTTGGATCACATGAAGGTTTTTCTACAAATAAGGCACCTTTATTTGATGAGATAAATTATGTTTTTTAGAGCATAAGGATGAAGACTTATTTGATGGCCCTTGGATTCAACATATGGCAAGTAGTGGTAGAGGAATATGAAGAGCCACAGACATTTGTAACTACTCCGGTAGAAAAGAAGGCAAGTGAAAATAATGCTAAAGCTTTAAATGCTATTTTATGTAGTTTATGTAAATCAAAATTTGTTAAAGTTATGTAATGTAAATTTGCTCATGAAACTCGAGTAAAACTTGAGAATATTTACAAAGGTGATGGAAAGGTTCAGCAAGCCAAGCTTCAGACTTTCAGAAGATAATTTGAGATTTTAAAGATGGAAGAGGAAGAAAATATATCAATTTATCTTTTGCGGGTTGATCAAATAGTTAATCAAATTCAAGGTCTTAGAGAAAAGTTAAAAGAATCAATTGTGGTTCAAATTTTTTTGAGATCTCTACCATTGAGATATGATGCAAAAGTTTTGATAATTGAAGAGATGAAGAATTTAGCCAAGCTAAAGATGGATGAGCTACATGGTATTTTTATGGCATATGAGATATGTACCAAATAAGAGAAACTCTCAAAGAGAGAAGCTGTTTTCAAGACATCAAAAAAAAAGAAGGCTAAGATTCAAGAATCAAGTGATAGTTCTAGTGATGATGAAGATAACAATGGAGCTCTATTCATTCGCAAGCCAAAAAAGGGCACATATAAATATCAAGTAAAATTACCTTTCAAATATTTTAATTATGAAAAGATTAGACATTTTACAGCTAAGTGCCCAAATAAGGGTAATGGTGACAATGAAGAAGGAAAGTCTACATACAAGAATAATTTCAAAGAAAAATTTAAGAAGGGATTCGAGAATAAGAGTTTGTATTCTAAAGATCCTAGCTCAGTCGAAGATAGTGGAGTCAATGATTCAGAAGAAGAATAGATTCTATTCATGGACATACATAAAGATGTCTCCGCAAGCAAAAGTACAAATGATTAAGAAGACGAACATGATGAATCTGAAGTAAATCTAGAAAGAGAACTCATTTGTGCCTTAGAAGAGTTAAAAGCTCTTGAAAATAAGAATCAAAGATTAAAGCTCTAGATCAAGAAAAATGAAAAGGAGTCAAAAGAAATAGTTGAAGATCTATAAGCACACTTTGAAGAAGCTAAGAAGAATGAATATATAAAGGCATAATTGAAAATATTAAATAAATAATGTGAAAGGTATGTTATTAAAATTGCTTCTTTAAAAGCAGATCTTGAGAAAAAAAATAAAGCAATCAATGATAGAGCAGTCAATGATTCAAAATTTGAGAATAACACTAATATTTTGAATAAGATATTAGAAAATCAAAGATCAATATCAGCTAAGACAGGTATTAGATTTAAAAAAGAGAAAGGGGAGGCCACTGCTTTCACAAACAAGAAAAAAAGAAAGAGCTATGTTGAAGCTCTTATAAAAGAAGAAATAAAAAGGGAAGAAGTTAAAAATACAGAGGACATCTCAAACAAAGAAGGTTAGAGGGAACAAAGCTACAAAAGGTAATCAAATTAGAGATACACAAACAGGTCCTATTTTTATTGTAATGGATATGGTCATAAGAAAATAGAATGTTGACAAAAGGATAATAATTTTAGAAATAAGGATAAGGAAAGTCATGTAGAGTCAAGCAAAAGCCAAAACTCTTTTGCTCCTCTATTAGGCTTTAATGAAGAGGCCATAATATGTTACAAGTGTAATAACTTCAAACATAACTTGGTACTATAGAAGTGTGTTCGAGTCAGTCAAGAAGGACTAGAGTTTCAAGGCTCCATTCATCAAGAAGAAAGTTGAGATAGGTTCATGGTAGAAAAAACAACCTAAAAAATCTATATTGGTACAGACAACTTTGCATGCAAAAAATGAAAAAAATCCATGGTTCATTGATAGTGGATGTTCAAGGCACATGATAGGAGACAAAAATAAGTTCATAATCTTGAAGAAGATCAATGGTGGCACAGTGAAATTTGGAGATAATACTACTGTCAAAACTGCTAAAAAAAGTACACTAAGTTTGGATAATGGTAAAACTAAAACTAAAAATGTTTTATTTATAGAAGGTCTTAAGAATAATATTTTGAGTGTAAGTCAAATGTGTGATCAGGGGCACACACTAAAGTTTCATGTAGAAGGTTGTGAAATTAGAAGAAAATATTCAGATGTGTTGATTGTAGATGCTCAAAGAACAGGTAATGATTTGTATATGTTATCAGACGTCAAAGGTTAAAGATGTTGTTTGAGTCAAATTGAAGAAATTTGGCTATGGCACAAGAGAATGGGTCACATAAATTTTGACAATCTTGTCAATATTAGCAAAAAACAAGCAGTTAGAAATATTTTAAATATTACAAAGCCATTCAACATGCTTTATGAACCTTGTCAGCATGGGAAGCAGGCTAGAAGGCAGTTCAAAACAAAAGAGTACTTGACCACTCAGATGTTAGAGCTTGTTCACACTGATCTGTGTGGACCTATGAGAAATTAAAGTACTCAAGGTGATAAATATTTCATGTTGCTTATTGATGATTTTTCACATATGATTTGGATAATATATATATTTTTTTTAAATCAGAAGCTTTCAGACATTTCAAAGTATTAGTTGAGAATGAAACCAATTTGAAGATTAAGTGTCTAAGATCAAATCGAGAAGGAGAACTCATGTCAGATCAATTTATTTATTTTTATGAAGACCATGGAATAAAGAGACATTATTCAGCAGCCAGAACTCCATAGTAAAATGGAGTAGTTGAGTGGAGAAATAGAACAATTCAGGAGATGGTGAGGACAATGCTAAATGAATCTAAGATACCAGATAAATATTGGAGAGAGGCAATTGCTACAATATTGCATATTTAGAATAGATAATTATTGAGAGTCAATAGTGACAAGACTCCTTATGAGCTATGGAAAGACAAACCAGTAATAGTTGATTATTTTAAGTTTTTGATAACAGATCTTCATAAAAAGAACCAACAAAAAACTTGGGAAGTTTGAATATTAAGGTATATTTCTTGGTTATTCTTGAAAAAGTAAAGCTTATAAATGTTATAACAAAAGAACCAAGAAAATTATTGAAAGTGCAAGTGTCAGGATAGAAGAAGATGGAACACAAAGAATCAGTGATCTAGTAGACATTCCTGAAATCATTGAAGAGAAAGATTTTGAAGAATCAGATGAAGATGAGAAGAAAGATAAAAAAGACACCAAAACTCCATCCAAATATGTTTAAAAAAATAATAATGAAAGTGACATCATCAGGGACATAAATGAAGAAATGTGCACCATAAGAATGATGGTAAGTGAATCTGAGCAAGTTAATTTCTCTTTGTTATCCAAAATTTAGCCTAGAACTTTTTTAAAAACTAGACATGATAAGCATTGGGTTAAGGCTATGGATGAATAATTAAATCAGATACAAAAGAATGATACTTGGGAATTATTACCTAGACCAAAGATCACAATATGATAGGAATAAAATGAGTTTATAGAAATAAGTTGAATGAAAATAGAGAAGTGACCAGAAATAAAACGAGATTAGTATGTAAAGGATATGCTCAAATTGAGAGAATATATTTTGGAAAAAACTTTTGCACCAATGGCAAGGTTAGAGGTTATTAGAATTTTTCTTGCATATGTAGTGTTTAAAAATTTTAAAGTGTTTCAGATGGATGTCAAATCTACCTTTCTAAATGGGAATCTAGAAGAAGAGGTCTACATTGAGTAGCTAGAGGGATTTATTATCTCAAATATTAGTAGCCATATATGCAAATTGAAGGAATCATTATATGAATTGAAACAAGCTCCCAAAGCTTGGTATAAAAGACTTGATAAGTACCTACAAGATCAAGGTTTCAAGAGAGGATTTGATGACAGTAATCTCTACATCAAAACAAAAGGTGAGCATCAATTGATTGTTGTGGTTTATGTTGATGACATCATTTTTGGAGGAAACATTAAAAAAATGACAAAAGAATTTTCTAATAATATGAAAAAAGAATTTGAGATGTCTATGCTTGGAGAATTATCAAATTTTTTAGGGTTGTAAATATTTCAGTCAGATAAAGGAATTTTTATATCTCAAAGTAAATATGCCAAGGAAATGTTGAAGAAATTTGGTTTTGAGGATTGTGCACCAGTTGGCACACCAATGTGTATAGGAAATAAGGTGAGCAAGGATGAAGATTTACCTATTACAGATCAATCTTTATATAGATATATGATTGATAGTCTTTTATATTTGATAACATCAAGGCTAGACATCATGCATGCAATATGTATGGTTGCAAAAAGCTAAACCACATGTGTAAGAACAAATAAAATAAAACAAATTCTTACACTAACACCCTCTCCCCCCTTAAGCATAGGTTAGGTGGGTAGAGGAAATGGGTCCCAACAACTAAGCTTGATGAGGTACCCATGCACAAAATAACTCTCATAAAGTGGAGAAAAGGATAAAACATGTAGGAAAAAATTTCACCCCAAAAGAGATTAAATAAGAAGAGAGAACTAGAAGGCCCCCCTGAAGATGATGCTGAAACAATCTACACTCCAAGTACAACTCACAAGATGACCAATGTCGATAACAAGATCCTCTACCTAAAGGCTAAATAAGCTCCATCTTGATTGAACAATGTTTCTTTCTTTTGCTAAAGTAAGAACATAAGGTGTGTACTAAAATTTTTCCCATTCCACAAAGGAGGATGAAAGAAAAAATATGAAGATATCTGAAAGAGGTCTAAAAATAAGGCATGTCATAGGTCTAGAAAGATCATGCACAAGAACTAGATGTAATGCCACTGAAGTGAACCTATCAGAAGAAAGACATGGAACATTCACTTTAAGAATGTCTATGTGAAGAGGATAGCTTATCTCAACAATTGTAAAAACTAAAGAAGATACTAAAGATGAAGCACATAGATTTACAATATGAATATCCACATGAACATATGAGTCATTGAAGATATCAATGGATGTATTCACATTGAAAATAATAGACTCCTCTGAAGTACAATGTATTAAGGCTCTAGAAGAGCACCATCCTAAATAAGGATGAAATTAAAATCTATAATAGGATAGTTGAACATGAGAATAATATTGTCCTATAGTGGTGAGTCGACAAAAGGAAGAACATAGCCCACCATGACTATGTCATCACAAGAAATATGAGTAGGAAGAGGTAGTACACCAACATCTAAAGAGAAAGGAGGAAGAGGAGAAAGAGGAGTGATATAATTCTCAGTAGGATCTTTAAAAGAGATTGTAGGATGATCCAAATAGTGCAAGGGCATGTCGTATGTTTCACATGGAAATGAAGATCCATGCAAACATATAATAGTAAGGTACCAAGAACCTTATCACAAGAATTATCCCACTTATTGTATCAAACATGATCATTGGGAGAAGGATTATGTCCATATAGGAATGGAATATGATTCTTTCTTGTGAACAAGTGTTCTATGTAAGCACTCCAAAAATCATAGTTGGTCTTTCCAAGAAGAATTATAGGTGTAGAATCAACTCTCCTTATCAACTGATATATCTCAAGTAGAGTTGACATGACTAAGAGTAAAGACACTAAGGAAGTGAAATGAGAAAAAATAATACATAGGTGATAATGCATGATCAAAAAATGGATGCTAGGCTCAACTAATAATGTGTCCATAAATGTGAGATCAATCCATTCAAATGAGATCAAAGTGGTGCATAAGTCATGAAAAATGAGTGTGCGCACAAGAGAGAAGTAATCCTACAACAAACTCCTTGATACAATCAACAAAGACCCCCATATGTTTGTAAGTAAAAACATGATCAAGTGAATGGATGCTAGGATTGACTAATAATGCATTCATGAATGTAAGAATAATCTATTCTAGTGATGTGATTACCAGTGCACACTCTAGGTATAGGCATCAAATTTAACTAACAATGCATCCAGACATGTAAGAGAAAATAATGTACAAGTGCCAATGCACATCTCAGTGAATGGATGCCAAATACAATTGATAATGTATCCAAATGTGAGTAATCAGTGTAGTTGACACTAAAATTAGCACAAGCTAACTTTTCAAATAGGAGGACATCAGAATCTACTGATAAGGTGTTCATGTACAAATAACAACAAGACATATAAAATGTTATTATGAGGGGATCTAACTATTACGTAATTTTTGATGTGTGTAAATGTACCATGGGGTTATGATAGTGTTGAAGACACTTTTCATTTTAAGATTCAAAGAATCTTTTGCATGAGTTGTTGGTTGTGATCTTCTTGAGATCTTTGGTGGAGTAGCGGCCAAACTATTTGACTATTTCACAGAATGGTTATGCAATTGGTTGTTGAGAGTAACCTTGGTCCTAAAGTTTATGATGATAAACATTATTTTATCTAAATCTAATGAATAATGATTATGATCTAAAGTCTAAGACTCTAATCTATTATGAATATTAATAGTGAGAAAGTAAACTACAATGATTTGATCAAAAAATGAAAAAATAGGTAAGGTAAGGCAGAAAGAGAGATGATTGTTCCTTAGTTCAGATATCTTGACAAATATCTTATTTCATCAAAGATATGCATCTTCAAACCAACATATGAGATGAAATTACCAAATAGTACAAATCCTATCATATACCAGGCAAATGTATAAGGATATTTGGAAACATGCGAATTAGAGATCAAATTCACTTTAAAGATTTACTTAGATAAGAAAATTACATTTCCACATCTTCCAAAAAGTAATGATATTGAAGTAAATCTAATAACTTTTAGTTAACGTAGTGTAAATCTCAAATCAACAACTCTGCATTAATATATGCATATCTAAATTTCATAAAAGCAGTTCAAATCTAAACATCATAACATAAACTTAAGGAAGTAGCCATGATAACAAATAAACAAACAAAATGAGACAATCTTCACATAATTCTCCTTCTTATATTATTTGATCCAAATTTTATAAAATAGTTTTGCTCTCAAAACTTCCTCCTTTGTTCCAATGATAATACCCCCCTTTATAGGTTGGAAGAGTAACCTATGGGGTATTTCGGTTAGTAATTATCAAATGTGAATCAGACAAGTGTCAAGGACATATGTCCTCTTATAAATATTCTAATACTAATGACACTTTTCAAATGTGACTAACTTATAAGCCATGTGCATTACACATTGCACATATTTTTGCAAAATAGTATATTCTTTTAAAATAATTTACATGATTTTTGATATAAAAGAATATTCTAAGTCAACCCTGTTGACTTTAGGATGCCCCTACAGCTGTAATATTTTGCTTTTGTTCCAAAATCTTCATGAATTTTTCATATTGTTCAACAATCAACCTAAGATTGATGATTGGTTCTATGAATATTTCTTTTATTTGCCCTGCTAAATCTCTGAAGATTTCATCTATTTTATCCATGGTTTTTTTTATGCTCCTAGCATTATAATATTTTCATTTGCTAACAAGTTCAAGTTCAAGAAATGCTTTTTGTTAGCCCCTGTGGTGCCCTTGCTTCTACTCTTGACCTACTGGATGAACTTGATAGCTCTCTACTAGAATTCTTCATCATTTATTAGGCCTATTTGACTAGGGATGGTTGAATCCTTAATCAAACCTAATAGTATCTTTATCATTCTTCCCTCTAGTTGTTTGAAGTTTCCTGAGAGACCTTCAATGCTTTTTTACCACTTACTTATGTCCTTGATTTTCTCCATCAGGATTATCATGGCCATATTTAAGTGTGATAGGTTGATTGTTTTAAGTTTAGGGATCTAGTTTTAAATTAATATCTTGATCAGTGCCTTTACTTTCTTGTTTGAGCCTTGTCATTGATTGGCTTGGTTCATAGCCATGGCATGTTTTTTACTCACCATATCCAATTAGACCTTATTACCTTCAAAGAATTGAATGTCTCATAGATAGTTGTTCTAAAGTTATTTAAAATATATATTGGTACTGATAGAATAGATTGTTTTTCCATAAATTTTCTTCTCTTGTTTTAGTCCTTTGATTGTAGCATGTAGCCATTCTGACTATGATTGGACTAGATTTAGAACATATTCTTCAAACATGAGGTCTTCACCTGATCTCTATTCTCTCTTCTGAGTTAGGTGAACCAAAGGCTCAACCTTTGGTGTAGAACCTCCTAACCTTCTTCTATGACAACTATTTCAATTACTCTTTGCAAGCCTTTAGTAATTGGATCATAACGGACTCCCACTAAAGACTGGGCCATATGCTTAATTAGAACCTCTAATTGTAACTAGACTATTGATTGAGTTGGATTAGTAAGTATCCTTTATTATTCATTTTACAATGCTATTATCTAAGGATTTAACTCTTGTTGTTGAGGAATGTTTGTGGTCTTAACTATAGCCCATGGGCGATAGGTAGTAGGAATCTTCTCCATCTTTGGTTCATATATGAACCATTCAGATATAGTCAGTCCATGGATTGGGTTATCTACGGTATAAAACAAGTTTGAGCAGCTATTGTCTCTTGTATTTAGTGAAGAAGCCATAAACTATGTATCTTTAAATACCCTATCCTTTGTGTCTGATGATAAGTATAATTCAACCACTTGCTTTGAAGTAGGTCCATAGGTTACCATTGCTATGATTCTAATTAAATTATCCACTTGTGAATGACAATTCAACACTTTTGGCTATTTGGTTAGAATCTTTGAACAACTTTGATTATCAGGTTCTCTCTTCTGGCTCAAAATAGTGAATGCATAGATAATTTTAGGGATTTTTCATATGTCTAAGGGTTTTTGAGAGGTTTAACTGAGCTTTAATGGTGGCATACAAATTTGAGTTATTTTCTTTGGTAACCTAAATCATATTTTGATCTTGCATTTATACATTTGCATGCTTGGGTCCACAAAATATTTTGATCTAACATGTCTACCTATGTGGCATCTCCTTATCACATTATTTATTTAATTTTAAAATATGATAGTTATCACTTCAGACATGTGTCTTCATCTCATGCCCCTTAGAAACTTGATCATATTCACTCTGTCGATCTCCTCGAGAGTCTCCTGAACTTGACTTTAGACATTAGTTATTAATCTTTGATTCAAGATTCTAAGATTATGACACTTGGTAGCATCATGTGTCTTCTATGTACCCTACTATTAGTCTCCATTCAGTTAATGCTCTTATGCCACATGGTGACCTTGCATGCAATACGGGATTATTAAATTATTGACTCAATTTGCATTATCAATCTCCATCTACATGATTGAACATGCACCATAAATCTATCTTAACTTATTGACTTCTATGATCACCTACATGCTATTGATCTCTGATCCGATTGAGTGAGGTTTCGACACTTGGTATCACTGCATTCAATTCATACCTACTAATAGTAAAATCAAAGAATAAGTGCTCATGACATATAATGAATTAGCATAAATATTAGATTAAAGTTTTAATGAATTAATAAACTCGATCAAAACTTAGACTAAAATTAAACTAAGACTAAGATAGAATAAAGTGACCCATCAAAAATATGAATCCATTTTAATAAGAACTTAGGCTAAATTAGTTTAGACTAAGGTTTTGAACGTTATTTAAACTTTGATTCAATTAATCAGTTAAAGGCCAAATGTTAACATAATAACTCAAATGAGACCATATTAGTTAACCAACTAAGGGTCAAATGGAAACATATGGGCCAAATGTTAGCAACATTAGATAAGATCAAATAAAGCTTATGTGTTAGCATGTCAATGTAACCTAAATCAAAACATGATAATAATGCACTCTAATCAAGTTGCATGCCTAATTTATAGCATAATTTTCAAAATTTGATCAAGGGTCTTCATTTTTTAGAAATAGGAGATGTTGACCTCAATAGGAATAATTAGTCCTCACAATAATTTGTATATCATAATGTGATTAATTATGATAATAATAACTCACTATTACATATAGTTAATTTTTTAGATATATTTGGTTAGTAATTAGTAATGTAATATTCTTACAAAAATATTATGATTATAGGTTAGTTGCTATACATTGTTATTCATAAACAAGATTCAGATATTTGGGTGAGATATGATCTCCTCAATTATGAGAAATAGCTTTCCTGTATATTTTTAATCTCTTATATGAGTTTAATAAGAACAAATATTATGGTGTGTTGAAATATTTTGATGTTTATCTGGCTCCATTGTTTTCTTTGTTAATCATGATCAGATCTGAACCAACCTCATTATCTGGTATTAGAACAGGTGTTTTCCAACAATCATGAGAGTCTATAGAGGGATCTATTATACTATTCTCTATATATGATTTATGTTAGTATGTTATAATGTTGTGTATAACATTGATTCTACCATATCGGTCCTTGAAGAATCTTCTTTCACCTATTAAGTCTGTGTGCAGCCTGACAACACTGTTATTAGTTCATGATTATCTACATCAATATTAGTTGCATCATCTATCACTTGGATATGCATTCATAGCATTATTCATGATTCATGTTATTCTCTCATGAGAGTAAAAATGCCTATTGTGCGGTCAAGCTCATCTTTTTTTTTTTGTGTACCTAGTTTGATAAAAAATGTCTTGTGCACCTATGTAGATCATGCATTTAATGAACCTAGTTTTTTTTTGCATTGATTCGGTCAATACTAGTGCACTATTTATATTGTTTGAAAGTTATTGGATTATATTAATCCATGTGGATCCATATGATTTGTATTCATCAGTTCTTCATCATTAACATGTAGAAGCGTGACCATACTCCTCACCATCACCCAAACCTATTTATTTTGCATAGTTCATGTGGCTACAAATAATAGATAGATTGCTTGGCTATCAACATTCTGAACAAATTGAATCAATCATATCCACATGGAAGGCATTACACAATTCATTTTTAATGACTCCAAGAGATGCACCAACAGATATGTATTATATGCAAGCTCGACAGTGTTCTCATCTCTTTTGTTAGATTTAATTATTAAATTCTTTGGTTAGGGGAAATTCAATACTATTTTAAATAATATTGTTTGATAAATTTAGAGAGTCATAAAATTTTTTAACAAGATTTAAAAATTCAAAAATGTCAGAGTAATGTATTTATCGAAAGAGTTAAGTCAAATAATTCATATAAGTATTATTGGGTCCATAATATGGTACACCATTTATAATTCAAAGTGTCAAAGTCATTTAAATGCATTATTAATTGTGTGTCATCCTATAATCAAATTCAAAATTATTTATTTATACAAGGAAGCATTATCTCTTGTACATAACATCCAAAAATGGGGGGATTTATTCTCAACAATTTCATGCTTCTAAACTTCATGACTTCTTTGACTGAGTAAGTAGCGACCTACTAGAGATTGGAGGACACTAGAGGATGTAGGATTTATATGCCTCTCATTAGTTACTAATTAAGGGATTCTTCTTTTTATAGTGGTGCATATATTTTTTATATTTTCAATTCTTGTTTATATGTGTGACAAATAAGAGATGTATTTCCTATTTTCTCACATAGTGCACTACATAAAAAGGTGTTTAGAAGAAATAAGAATATGTAAATAGTTAGGAAAGAAACTAATGCATAGATCCCATGACTGCCTTACTTAGTTATAAAGATCATCATCTAGTGACATGTCCGTTGTGGTCATGTGGAGTAAATGTGGGATGCATTCCTTCACATAGTAGTGGTCATGTGTAGCAAGATATTAATAGTAGTATGCAGAACTAAAGAGTATGCAATGGCATAAAATTATATTAGGGTAAGTTCTTGGAGGTAGGAGTGAAATTTAAACAAATAGTTCATGTCATGGCTCTCATACTGTACAGGTTGATGTGGTTCCCTCAGTGAATAGTTGATGGTAGATGTTCCTGTTCAAAGTTTCCACACTGGTTCGATTGATGTGTTCTCGATAGTGAATGGTTGATAATAAGTTTATGTGTTCCTTCATTAATTTCATTAAGTCTTGTAAAATACAAATTACCATGTAATACCTAAGGGGGGGAATGTTAGGGAATAATTAACCTTCACAATGATTTTTATATCGTATATCGTAATGTGAATAATATGATAATCACTATTATATATAGTTAGTTTGTTAGATATATATGAACTAGTAATTAGTAATAGCAATGTTGTTACAATAATATTATGATTATAGGTTAGTTGTTATATATTTATATTCATATATAATATTGAGATATTTAGGTGAGATATTGATGGAGATATGATCTCTCCAATTATAAGAAATAGTTTTCCTATATATTTGTAATGTCTCGTATGAGTTTAATAAGATATATTATGATGTGTTGAAATATTTTGATATGTCTATTTGGCTCCATTGTTTTATTTATTAGTCATGTTAATATCCGAACCAACATCATTAGTAACTTCCTATTAGTTTGGACCTCACCCTCTCGTGGAATAAAGTACACTAGAAGTAATGAACAAGGGGTTACATTGTGGGGGTCTGGGGATGATGGCCCTCAATGGGGTCAAGGGGTAGATCCCATTGCAGGTTCGATGGCAGATCCCCTAACATGTTCCTTGTCATGATACAGTGCATGGTCAAGGGGAAACACCCTTGATGCCAAATGTAATTTTGAATTTTCATGCCCTTGAAATTTTTCAAAATTCACCAATTTTAGTAAAAAAATGTCCCCCATAATGGACATCGATTACAACCAAAAATGTATTCACGAGTGTGAGAAAACAAACAAGGAGAGAGAAATAAGAAATTTTGGTTTGATTGTGAGGGGGTTTGACCACCTTCTAAATTGAGCCTCACCCTCCATCTTTGTCAAGAGAAATAATAGAGGAGTCAAATGACTAAGCAATAAGACAAACTTGTAATATATCTGAGAATATCTCTTTACAATGTATTATTTTTAATAAAAAACAATTCATCCTTGCCACTAATATAATATATATTTTTTTATATATTAAAAATCAAAAAAAAATTCCTCGTATGCAATTAGATCACACACCATAAATAAATTATCCCCTAATCAATAATTTTTAGAGTAGGAGTTTTTATTTTTTCCCATATTTATTTATTATGAGATTTTTTTCCTTCACTTGGAGATTTCTTACTTTCGTGGATAAGCTTGCTTAGGTGTACTTAAAGTTACATTTTAACCAGATGAATATAAAGTAACTCCCTTGACCATCTATTTCAGGTATGGGAGTTAATTTTCTATTATTGAATCTCTGACCACCTTTCTTAAGGGAGTTACTCATGTACTTATATTTGTACATCTCTCTCGGTGAGTTATTATTCTATGGAAGATTGGTTATAGATTTTACCTTGTTTTTGCAATATTCTCATGTATGTGATTTCATTTTCTTGTATCTATTATGTTGTGTACATGTTTGACTTGTGCCTATAATAAATATGTGCGTTCTCTTGATCCAAATATCTTGGCATTCACTCTAATATGGTATCATAAGCCACTATGGTAGTTGATTATCTAGTTTTTTTATTGTATTGTATACACAAAGTGGTAGATACACAAAGCTATGAGACTTCAATTTAAGAATTATATCTTTGTATGTTATTCAAATGGTGTTGAGGGGTACCACCTTATACATATAATGACACATGAGTTGTTCATAGAGATAAGTGTTCACTTTAAAGAGAGTCCCAAAGACTCAACACTTGAAACTTCTTCTCTTTCATTGGATTCACTTAGACTTTATGATTCTTCTTTTGAAAAGGATCATCTAAAATAAGTTCTTGAGTTAGGGTCTTTTTATTCTTCTAGTTCTGATAGTAAGGGAAGTGATTGGGAGTCTTATACATCCACCTCTAGTCATGTTTCAGAGGATGAGGAGTCAACACCTGACTCATCTATGTCTGAGCCCCTTTGGGCTAGGCACACACTTCAGAGTGCAAACACTTGGGCATAATATCAAGCAGATGATAGATGTATTCAGGAAGATTATCAAAGTGGTCCACATACTTTATTTACTTCATTTTTGGATCCAAAAAAATTCCAAGAGGCTTTAGACATACCTAAGTGGGATGTGCTATGCAGGAAGAATATTTTTCCTTAATAAAAAAGCATACTTGGGATTTGACTTCACTTCCTAAGGGAAGGAAGATCGTTCAATGAAGGTGGATATATCAAACCAAGTTTGTAATAAATGGGTCAGTCGATAAGTATAAAGCATGATTGGTAAAAGAGTTGTAACTAGATCATCGAATCAATGAATGCATATGATGGAGTGATCACATGGTCGAGAAAGTGCACATCATAAAGCTGCTAGTAAATGAAATCATGCATAGAGGAATATTTCAAAGGAATGAAGAAAACAATTCAATACTTTATACTCTTAAAGTTATTATACAAAGGCTCAAATTTCATAGCTATCAAATTGTCATAGCTCACAACTAAGTATTTCAAACAATCCACAATATATTATCTTACTATTGTCTTAACTGCATTTATACTACATTAGATCTATATTAGAAAATGAAGATAGGTGTATATATAGGCTGGAGAGAGAAAAATAACAAACATTATAGTGAATGTGGGACTAATCTTCCCAAGTAATCCAAATGACCTCTATAACCTTAAGCAAGCTAATACAATCGTGTAGGCAAAACTTAGTGAAAAAAAAGCTTGTACCAACACCCCCCCCCATAAGCACAACTTAGATGGATGATGATACAAAAAATGGATCTTGATAACAAGACCTGATAAATTACCTATGTACATGGTGATGATCCCAATATCCTACAAAATATGAAGGATGTGTGCCTCTATAAATAAAAGAGAGAAGGTAAGCATAGAATGTCACATGGAGAATGGTGTAGTAGGTTCCTCTATAACAAATATTGTCTCTTCCTTTTTGGAAAAAGAAACCACGAGCTGTGAAACTAATAAATTCCCACTCAAGTGGAATGCATGTAGGAATCAAGATGTATATCTCTAAAAAATGCTCAAATATCTTCATGTTAATACTCACATGTGCCAAAGTCTGATCAGATATCATATGACTAACTGTAGAAGATGGTAATGAAGAAGCGTACAATGGAGAGAGAAAAACTAGAGAATAAGATAGACATGGAACATTCACTAAAAGAATGTCTATGGAAAAAAGATAGCAAGACTCAACAATTGTTGAAATTGAAGACTGGTCTACAGATGAAGCACTCAGATCTATAAGATGAACATCCACATAAATATATGAGTCATTGATACTCTTAATGTGTATCTCTCATTGAAAATAGTAGAGTCCTCTAAAGTTCTAGTCTGTGGTGGCTCTAGAAGAGCAACAATATGCATAGGAACGGATGTAGAATTTTCAATAAGATAACTAAGGTATGGCATAATCTCATCCTATAGTGGGGGCTTGATAGAAGGAAGAACATTATCCACCATATATGTATCATCATAGAAAATAAAAGCATGAAGATAGAGTAAAATAGTCTCATAAAGAGACAATAGGAAGAGGAGGAGGTGTGATGTAAGTCTTAGTTGAATCTCCAAAAAGAGGTTGTAGGATGCTCCAAATAGTGCATGGACACACTATATGTTCCACATGATAATGAAGATTCATGAAAAAATGTAGTAACAGAGTGGCAAAAACTGTCACAAGTATTAGCCCACTTATTGAACTGAATGGATCAATGGGTGCAATAATTTGTCTATATAGAAATGGAATATGATTCTTACATGTGATAAAGTGTTCCATATAAGCACGTCATGAAGCATAGTTATCTTCCCAAGAAGGATCACTAGATATGAAACAACTCTCCTCATCTAGAGAATAGTGCACACTTTGGAGATGGACTTCAAATTATGTCAAAATTGAGTCCAATCAAGTGAGAGAAATCAATGCACAAGTGACAATACACACTCAAATGGACGTTTGACTCTGTTGATAATGCATCCAGAAATACAAGAGCAATCTCTGTAAGCAATCACTAAATGGATATAGGTAATAGTTAAGAAAAAATTAAATATGTGCAATAAAGAATGTAGGGCCCACAACAAACCCCCCAAGTCAATCATGTGACCCCCCTAAATTTTGGCACTTTATAAAGTAGTGCATTTTACAAGGCAAATTGGATCAATGCATGGGAAATAAAAAAGTAAACACTTTCCAAAATATGGTACTCAATTTTGAGTTACCATTTGCAAGATATTAATAGTATAATTTATTTCAAATATGTTTATTGACTAAAAACTTGCACTTGAAACTTTAAAAAAAATACCTTTGAGCAAGGTAAAATATGCCTTTCAACTACTCGTTAGAACTGGCACTGAATGACAGATCTATTCACATCAATAAAAGTTTAAAAATACTTGACCAATCACCCTTACATGTACTTTTATGAAAAAGCCTCTTACAAGGTGTTTTAATTAAAAAATATGCAAAGTTATTTTAAATAAAAATAAAACATGCTTTTTTTTAATTGTTTTAGGGCATATTTTAAGTTTTGACTTGAATTTGCGTGGAGAATGAGAAGGGAGATTGGGAGATGTATGACATCATGTGGGAATACACAAGTACTTTTACCAACAAAGGCTCAGGTCATGACCAAAGGAAATACAGACCTTTTAGACTAAAGCTAGCATGATAGGAATAGGCTAGAAGCTCAACATTCACATTTGAAAGTTTAAATGCTTCCAGGTGATGCAGAAAAAAAAGAGATTGGGTGCCACCATTATCTATGTATAGGTTTGTGGGGAACAAGGGATGCAAATCTAGCCATTGAGAGTTCATGGCATGAACATATCCAAAAACAAATCATTACAAGTTGTTGGCTTCAAAACAACAAGATTAAGGCACCATGATAAAGTTGGATAGGCTTTGTCATGTTCTAGATCGATGGATCTGAACCCACGTATAAGTTTGGAAATGATTTCTTCTTCCAACACAGTAGATCTCCTTCAATACACCATGTAGACCTCTGGGATTTTAACACTTCCTCATACATAGCAACAAAATGGATGATGCCTCTCCACTTAGAATTCAATGTAGCTTTCAACATTGTCCTTGCAAATGCAATGCTACAAAACTAAAATGTCTCCTCTTGCTACTCTCCACCTCCTACAATGCCAACACTAAGTGAATGGAACATATCATGCAACAATCTCTTTTGCGCAATACCTTAGCTCTCCTTTGCAAAGTCAACATAGATTTGAAAAATATAGGTCTGTAAAGATAAAAAATATCTCCAAACAACAGCAGTAGAACTCCAATGCTTAGAATAAATCAAAAATGCCACAGCTTTCCATATAAGAGTTTCAAATTAGAAGGATTCCAATGAACTGTATCTCCTTGAAAAGACCTCCCAACACCTTAGCTAAGGACAAAAATGCCTAGCCAAGAAGAATGATGTCAAATTCAGATCTATTTTTCTTTAGCACCAAAAAAGATGATGCCAAGGCAAATCAAATCCCTCTAGTTAGACTCCTCAGGTTTTGCTTAGACAATG
Organism: Torreya grandis; assembly: GCA_037957365.1. NCBI lineage: Eukaryota > Viridiplantae > Streptophyta > Pinopsida > Cupressales > Taxaceae > Torreya > Torreya grandis. The sequence goes on along the minus strand of JARHVA010000035.1, from coordinate 9,238,734 downwards.
ATGTCAAAGCAAAAAAACTAAGCTTAAAATAGTAGATCTAAAGCAAAGGCATGTTGTATACATTTTAGGTAGATCTGAATATTTCTGTCAACAATTCCTATGAGACAATAACAAATCTAAAGATTTCATTAAAAAATAACAAATAACCAATCAATTGTTGGGAAATATGGAAGCACACAATTGATTACCAAGCAACTTAACATGTGGAAATGAACCAAAATACACAAGTAACTAGAATTCAGAAATAACACAGAATATGAGAGACAATACACAACTTGTATTAAAACTCTTCCAGAAGGAAATACAACAAAGAAGATCGCCACAGTTCTTCTTTATTACACACCTCTAGGGCTCCCACACCTCTAGGGCATAAACAGTAAATATTCCCTCAAAGCTCTCTCTCTTACGGTCCCAACACATAACTCAAACACAGAGTTGGTGTTCACCTCCAACCAGTCAGTATCCACTACTACCAGTACTCCAATACTCCACGCACTCCACAAGTGCTCCACGCACTCCAAGTACACAAACGTACTTCAAGTAGATCTCCCCTAAACTGCAACAACCTGCAACCCAAATGATCTCACTTATGGAAGGATCTTCCTTGCCTTCCTCTTTGCTCTCTTTCTGAGTACACACTATACTCCAAGTAGATACTACCTGATCCTGCTCCCTGTTATGTTGTTGTCCTCCCTGATCTTGCACACCTGCAAATCAATCTGGTTCTGCACACCTGCAAACCTAGATCATGCACACACATACACCTGCAGATCAATGATCTTACTTATCCATGTAGATCTCCAAAAGTAGCCATGCACACCTGCTGACCAAGATCCTACACACTTGAAGAATCTTGTTGATTCTCTAAAACCAGCACCCACCTTGGTACTACTATGAAACTAGGAGGAACACCCTTGCTCACCTCACACATAGAAGGAGCTAACTTTGCTCAACTCAAACTAGAACACTTTACAATGCAGCCCATGAGTCTCTTAAGTAGATCTCATGCAAACAATAATTAGACATCTAATTACAATAATTAGATCCGCAGCTTCTAGTCTAAATTTGGCTCTTGACATGCAAACACTTGGTTCGTTAACTAACTGCCCGTAACACTCGTAGTTCAAACCGCACAGGCAACCGACATCGGTCCCTATCTACCTGGGGGTGACCGACGCCGACCGATATCTGACTGACATCGATTGCTCTTCTGTCTAATCCTGTCGACGTCAGTTGGCCTAACCGACACCGGCATCTGTGACACTCAGCAAACTCTCTGCAACCTCCTCCTCTATTTGCATCAATGAATCTTTTAGCTCCACAACCTAACAATCTCCCACTTGGAGATAAACAACTGCACTGTACCTGTACTTGTACCCTGTCTAATCTGTTTCCTGGATTGTATCCCTCTTCAAGATCAATCCTGAAGACCAACCACCACACAACCTGTGGTGCACCCCCTGTCATCCGAGTAACCTGCCACATCCGAACCTACAAACCCATATAGTGAAGTCCTGACCTTGCATGGCATGAATCCCTATTGTTGGTCCCTCTCAAATCCCTGAGAATCCACTTCTCTGAATTGGCTCTTAACTCTCTGACAGCTTCCACTGCTTGGGAAAACTCAGGTATATACCAGACCTCATGTGATTTTGGACACTGAATTGTCCAGCCCTTGGTGTGATCCAGTTCTGCATCCTGCGTATTGAACCTCACTAACACCTGATTCACATCAGCTCCCACTTGAGACAAAATCAACCTGTGATCTTTCATGTCTCCCATGCCAAAGAATTTTGCTGCTCCAAATTCCTCATGACATGCCACTGAACTAACCTTACCCTTAGCTTAGCAAAACTCTGTATGTACAAACCTACTAGCTAGCATACCATCCACATACAGTAACAGGATAATGTTACAATCATCATCCACCTAGTAAGACAAATCACAGTAGTTACCCTGACATTGACTAAAGCCCTTATTTGTCATCCACCTATCAAAACCTGTACCACTGTCTTGCAGCTTCCTCAAGACCATATGACCTGGTCTTTCATCTCACGTGTCCGTTCTCTCTATTCTTCAACTAAGGAATCCATTCGTCTCTTTACTTTCATACCAACTGGCAACCCTACCAAATCTCTCGTTTGGTTCTGCATCATATTCCTGCCATGCTCCCACTGTTTCCTAGATCCTTCCTTCTCTACAGTCAGCAACTAGTATAAAGAAGAGGAACAATGAATTTGAGGCTTACTTACCACCTTCAGTCCTCCATATGGGCATTTGAGACTCCTTGACAGCTTGTTGTCTGCCCAAAATTTGTTACAGTGACCGACCTCGGTCACTACACAGTCTGCATCTGATCGACGTTGGTTCCATGCGCCTGTCCTGACTATCGACTCTGCCAACGTCGATGTCCCTGTTGTCGATGTCGGTCCTCCTAACCGATGTCAGTCTTACCTATTGCCGATGTCAGTCTTCCTGACCGACGTTGGTCTTACCCTGCCCAACATCACTAGCTTCAGTCTGCACATGACTGACATCGGCACCTGTCTGTTTGAAGCTGGTTCTCCCTGACCGATGTCGGTACCTATGTTTGCCTGTGAGTGATGACTTTTTACTTGCAAGCTCCTTTGAATCAAAACCCATGTCCAAACTGCCCTGCTCAGAAGTATCCAGCCCCATCCATTGAACTCTGTCCGTCATCTCCTCCAAGAACACCAAGGCTTTCCAGTTCTTAAGTCTATCAAACACATCTGTCTTTCGCTTAAGAACATGCATCTCCTTCTTGCTCATGTGACCAAGCCTACAAAGCCACGTCTTCGCAACAAAATAATCAGTAATATAAATAAGTAGATAAAGAGTACATATTTTCTTACCACCAGCTAATTCAAGTGCATCCGCTGTGAGAGTTCTTGTGTATCTCTCATCACCCAACTTTTCTGAAAAAATTAGCCACATCTCCAAGCCTGGGACCTGCATGACCTCCTTCAACACCCATGTGTTGGCCGCTTGCAATTTCAGCTTCACTTCCCCTTTGCCAATTCTTTGACAAGGCTCACCAGCTCCTCTCCTTGGGGCTGCATGGAAAGAGGCAATAGAATCTATTAACCAAGATACAACTTTATCCAAGAAACATCCCAGAGCATCATGTGCAACAACACCTGCAACATCTGCTTCTTCAGTTCTTTCATGTTGATCTTCCACAAACCAACAATTTTCTTTTCCCTGCTCTTTCTTTCCATAGGACCGTAATTGACCATCTGTGCTTTTCAACTCCTCCATTCTTAGCTTACTTTCTTCTACCATTGCTCTACTCCCACTCAATCAAAAACCCCTGAGAGTGACCTGTAACCAAACACAAAACCTGCTCCTTGCAACCTTAGCTCTGATACCACTTTGTTGGGAAATATGGAAGCACATAATTGATTACCAAGCAACTTAACATGCGGAAATTAACCAGAATACACAAGTAACTAGAATTCAAAAATAACACAGAATATGAGAGACAATACACAACTTGTATTAAAACTCTTCCAGAAGGAAATACAACAAAGAAGATTGCCACAGTTCTTCTTCCTTACACACCTCCAGGGCTCCCACGCCTCTAGGGCATAAACAGTAAATCTTCCCTCAAAGCTCTCTCTCTTACAGTCCCAACACACAACTCAAACACAGAGTTGGTGTTCACCTCCAACCAGTCAGTATCCACTACTGCCAATACTCTAGTGCTCCACACACTCCAAGTACACAAACATACTTCAAGTAGATCTCCCCTAAACTGCAACAACCTGCAACCCAAATGATCTCACTTATGGAAGGATCTTCCTTGCCTTCCTCTTTGCTCTCTTTCTAAGTACACACTGTACTCTAAGTAGATCCTGCCTGATCCTACTCCCTGTTATGTTGATGTCCTCCTTGATCTTACACACCTGCAAATCAATCTGGTTCTACACACCTGCAAACCTGGATCATGCACACACATACACCTGCAGATCAATGATCTTACTTACCCATGTAGATCTCCAAAAGTAGCCATGCACACCTGCTGACCAAGATCCTACACACTTGAAGAATTCTGCTGATTCTCCAAAACCAGCACCCACCTTGGTACTGCTGTGGAACTATGAGGAACACCCTTGCTCACCTCACACACAGAAGGAGCTAACTTTGCTCAACTCAAACTAGAACACTTTACAATACAGCCCATGAGTCTCTTAAGTAGATCTCATGCAAACAATAATTAGACATCGAATTACAATAATTAGATCTGCAGCTTCTAGTCTAAATTTGGCTCTTGACATGCAAACACTTGGTTCGTTAACTAACTTCTCGTAACACTCACAGTTCGAACCACACAGGCAACCGACGTCAGTCCCTATCTGCCTGGGGGTGACCAACGCCGGCCGATATCTGACCGACATCGGTTGCTCTTCTGTCTAATCTTGCTGACGTTAGTTGGCCTGACTGACGTCGGCGTCTGTGACACTCAGCAAACTCTCTGCAACCTCCTCCTCTGTTTGCATCAGTGAAGCTTTTAGCTCCACAACCTAACATCAATTAGACAATTATGAACATGGATTGATGCTATGATACCATAAAAGAGTTGCAGCCAAGATCACTAGATCAATGAATGCACATGATAGAGTGATCTCACAAGTCAAGCAAGTGTACATCATAAAACTTCTAGTAAATGAAATCATGCATAGAGGAATATTGCAAAGAAATTAGATCAAATAATGAAATACTTTATACCCCTAAATTTATTATACAAAGGATTAAAGTTCAATACTCTCATAACTATCAAAGATGTCATTCACAACTAAGTAGCTCAAACAATCCAAAATATACTGTCTTAGTACTTCTTTAACTACATTAGTACTGCATTGGATCTGTATTATAAATATGAAGGGAGAGAGGTGCATATATAGGATGAAGAGAGAAATATACCACACATTCTAACGAATGTGGGACTAATCTTCCCAAGTAACTCAAATGACCGCTAGATCCCTAAATAAGATAATACAATCATGTAGGCAAAACCTAGTAAGAAAAAGACCTACACCAACAATTGGTTGTCAAGGGTTTTTTATAGGTATTCAACATTGACTACTCAGATACTTTTGTCCTTGTTGCAAAGATGACTTCAATCTGACTCACACTAACTATAGATACAACACATGGTTGGGATGTGCACCAAATGGATGTAAAGAGTGCCTTTATTCACAGAGACCTTAAGGAGGAGATCTACATGGAGCAGCCACATGGATTTGTTCAAATTTCATCCTTAGTTTTCAGACTTAGGAAATCCATCTATACCCTCAAATTGGCCCCTCGAACTTGGTACATCAATATGGATTCCTTCCTCCTTCAGGTTTCACTAGGTATCATTCAGACCTTAATGTATATTTTTTTAGGTAGGATGATTTTTTACTGATACTGGTCCTTTATGTTGATGATCTTTTGATCACTAGAAGTTTCTCATTGTCTATTACATTGGTGAAGATAACTCTACAAGATAGATTTGACATGATGGACTTATGTCTTCGAAATTACTTCTTTGGCATTGAGATTTCACAGTCTAATTCAAGGATTTCACTTACACAACCCAAATATGCTCTCAATCTTTTGGTTTGGGTTAACATGGTTGATTGTAATCCATCTCCAATTCCCTTTCTATCAAGAGTCAAACTTGAAGTTGATTGTTCTGCACCTTTAGTTGATGCCACTCAGTATCGATAGCTTGTTGAAAGCTTCATTTATCTGACTCATACCAGGCCTAACATTTCATATGCAGTAGGAATTGTTTCACGATTCATGCAGGAGCCCCATGAACTGCATTTGAAAGAAGCCAAATGGATACTCCACTACATTCAAGGCTCTTATAGTTTGAAATTCAGTATAAATTTAGCATAAAGGTTGACTTGGTTGGTTTTACAAATTCAGTTTTGGATAGCAATACTTAGAGTCGTAAGTCTACTTTAGGTTATAACTTTTCTTTGGGTTCTGATCCTATCAGTTGGTCTATCAAAAAGTAAAATGCTATTGTTATATCATCCACAGAGGCATAGTATAAGGGAGCTGTTAATGCAGCTATTGAGGCTATTTGGCTTCAAAGGATTATATTTAAGTTTGGCATTCTTTTTAGGTAGTCCACCATCATCTATTTTGATAATCAAAGTACCATTCAAATATGTAAGAATCCGGTTTAACACCAGTGGACCAAACACATTGAAATTCAGATGCATTTTATTTGAGAGTTTATTCATGATTAGGGTATCAACTTGAGATGTTTTCACTCTTCAAAGTAAGTTGCAGATGTCTTTACCAAACCCTTCACTAAGAGCACGTTCATTCATCTACAAGCTCTTCTTGGGGTGTGGTCTACATCAATAGTAACACCATCTTCGGGGGCAGGAGGAGGGGGGACTTCTAGCCTCTTCACTTTCTTCTGTCTCTCTTTTGGGAGGGGAATTTTTCCTACAAGTTTTCTCATTTTCTCTACTTAGTGAGAGATTGCTTTGTATTGGGTACTTGATCAGGCCTAGTTACCAGGGCCCGTTATTTTACACTACCCACCTAAGTTGTGCTTGGGGGGGTGTTAAAGTAGGGGTTTTCAGTTTTCTATATTTATTTATTATGTACTTTTTTCCCTCACTTGGAGTTTTCTTACTTTTGTGGATAAGCTTTCTTAAATGTACTTGGAGTTACATTTTGACTGGATGAATAGGTAGTAACTTTCTTGATCAGCGATTTTGGGTATGGGAGTTACTCTTTTATTATTGGTTCTCTAACCACTTTTCTTGGGGGAGTTACTCATGCACTCTTATTTGTACTTCTCTTTTGGTGAGCTATTATTCTATGGAAGATTGGTTTTGGTTTTTATCTTATTTATACAATATTCTCGTGTAAGTGATTTTATTTTCTTGTAGCTATTATGTTATGTATTTACTTAACTCATACCTATCACAAACCCGTGCATTCGCTTGATCCAAAGATCTTGACATCCACTTTAATAATAATAACCTCCATCGAAAAAGCATTCACCTTCCACTCAAAACTTTATACATGTGCAAATGATAATGACCCAACCCTCCCCTTTTTTTAAAACACACCAAAAAAAGGATTTTAAAATAATAATGATTTTTAACATCACTACGTGATATTAAATTAACATGAAATATTTTAAAAACTTTTCCCACCATTATTTTATAAAAACCATGAAGAGAAGAGTGGTTTCTAAATTAAATTTCTAGCAAAGAAAGAAGAACGAGGAGATTATAATGGTGAGTGTGAATGACATCAGATGGAATGGAAAACTAGAAGGAGCAGCTAGTGAATGTTGAAAGTTACAAGCCAACAGAAGATCCCGTGGAAGACTACCGTGCACCTAAGATGCTTCAACAGGATGTAGGTAGGTGTAAAGCTACGCGGTATAGAGAAGACTAGGTTGGTGAAGGCCCGAATCCTGTGGCCTGTAGACTCCAGAAATCTTTGGTTATACACAACCAACCTCCTTGCACCCACTACGTATACTCAGGAATAGGATATTGTAGGTGAGGAGAAATAGATTGCTCGAAGATCCTTTGCAGAAGATCATGAATGTAAGTGGGAGTGAAGAAGGTAACAATGCATGGCGAGGGCAATCAAAGCCAATAGGGAAAAGGGAATGCACAGTGAACGGTGAGCCAGCATGCAAACTTGAGATTGGTAGCTCAAAATACATGAATTTACACAGTACGCTCGCTCAGTGTATGCTCCCGCAGAGTGAACGGTGGTTATGAATATTAAGGGGGAAGAATCTGAGATTCTTCCACCAAAAACCAGGTCGTGTGGGAGCTCGAATGGGAGTGACGTCGAACCAGTCCAGCCAACAGTTGAATGTCTGCTGGTAGTCAAAAAAAACCAGATGCAATTGTAGGTCAAGTGAGTAGGTCATGGGAGAGGTCACGGTATGAAGGCTGATCCACTATGAAGAGCAGGCCATGGAGATTAAAATACTAGGCCGTTGAACCTTTTGTAACCAACATAGAAAACTTCCAGTAAGTTTTTTTTTTTTTTTTTCAAAAAAAACTCGGGATCTCATAACAAATTCAAACAACATAAAAAATTAGAAATGATTTACCAAACCCAACGGTCTGATACGATGTCGGAGATCCCGTCAAGATCAAAGATGGAATATCAAATGTATTGTAGCTCGAACAAAGCAAAACCAACCAATTAAAAAACAGTTGTAAGAGATAAATTAAGAATGAAAACCATACAAATCCTTCATGTATTCAGATTTATAATAGATATACACATAGGTGAGATGAGAAGTAACTGTCCCTAAAATAGTGGTGATAGAGTCTATTCTATTGTAACTCCCACCAACTAATTAAAAATCACACTCAAATGTTTATAACATATTACACTTAAGCAAGTTAAATCGCATATCTAAAAATAAATTAATAGAAATAAAGTTCTATACTAATAATATTGAGCATTTACAAACATTCTCTAGACATCAAACAATCATTAAAGCATTTATCATTGTTATAATATATGTAATTTCATGTTAAAAAAATCATTTAAAGACTCACTGCAAAAAAAAGAAGTTTTTATGTTACTAGAATTATTCCGGAATTTTATGAAGTTTGTTTTTCTCGATATTATTATTACTCATAAATTTGAAAAATATGAAATTAGTTTTTCTATTCTTTAGTTGATTGTATACCCCAAAACATATGTTGTTTTCATTGAGTTTTCAAGTATTTCTAACAATTTAAGGTAATGATAAGAAATCTATTTTTCAGTGATCAAAGTTACAATACAAAAAACTGAGTGAGGGTATGGGAGATCATCACTGGGGGAACATAATCTTCAAAATGTTTGTGTTCTTTTTGTTATTGGTCAGGAGCATCATTAATACTTTGGACATTTTCATGAGTGGAGTTAATGCTTCAAACATGTGTCTTTGTTTGTCATTGAATTTTTGGGTTAAGTCACCATCACTTTTAGATACACATTTTCACTATCAAAAACTAGTGATTATCACCAAATCTCAAAATAAAATAGACACACTTATAAATCTTACATCTCACCTCCTTTTAGATTTGAAACTAATTAATTACACTTATATTAATTATTTAACTTAGTTAAAAGAAACCAAATATAATTGTAATTCATTTATACATATTAAAATACTATATTTTAAATTAGTGATTAAGATAGCTATTCACATAGATCATAGGTAATGTAAGACAACCTCAATGTAGTTAACTTCTATTACACATGGAGTAGTTAAAAAAAACATACAAACACCTAAGACACTTTAATCATGGCTTTGTCAAGTGTTAAGCACTTTGATTTTTAGATTGTCAATCTCCATGTTAGTTTCAAAAGTAATTGATACATGTGACCTCTTTGTATAGCGGTGGTTTGAATTTTAGTTAAATTTACATCAAAAAAATGAATCCATGTGTAGTTATTACTTGTCTTGTACTTTGCATATGGAAGTTTATCTATTACAGGAGGCAATTGTCACAAATCTAAAAAAAATCATAAACCTTCCACCAAAGCACATATCAAAATATACCTAACATGTCTAATTTCTTCTTAAAAACTTGTTAACTTTATTCTTTTAATTTTTAAATATTTAAAATAAACATTTATAAGTTTATATGTATTTTTGATACACCAATGTTAAATGCTACAACTCCAATTAAAATAAACAATAAAAAAGGATGACATTGTGTTTGTGATAACTATAAAAGTGATAGTTTAATCTCTCCAATAAAATAATATTTCCTTGTTCTTAATGTTCCTTAGATTACCATATGCCATGTATATATAGTTTATCCTCGATTATAATGTATACATGGTAATGTAGTTTATCCAGTGCAATCGGTCGCTTTCTTGATTTCCACTTCACAGTTAAAAAATACTAATTTTAACAACAAATGCAATGAGCCATTATGCAAGACATTCTAAAATGTTTAATGTTCAGCTCAAGCTTTCAATGGATAAGTTGTTTTCAACAAATTTCAAACAATGTTAATCAGAGACAAAATAAGAGGCATTTACTCTATTTGAGATGAATTCTAATAGAGTAAAGGCCAAGATTGTGTAATTTTCACAACGTTTTTCGAAAAAATATTTTCATGGCTTTCCTCTATCCTTTGCATTTTTTTCCATATGTGATTTTTGTTTTCCTTGTTGTCCTATTGTTTTTCTGTTTGAATTGATTTGATTTATTTTTTGATATATTTTATTTGTATTTATACCTTTTATTATTTTCAAATATAATGTTAGTTGTTAAATTTAGTTATATTATTTATTATTTATTTCAATGATTTTAAAATACTTAAAAGTTGACATACTTATGTTATTATAACTTCTCAATTCTCTGATATTAATGTAGAATCTCCTTATCAACATAATTAAAAATTAAAATGATATAAATAAAATTGAAATTCTTAGAAAAAAAGTAAAATAACTAAAAACTATAAATTTTTAATTATAACATTTATTTATTGAAATGAGAGATGTTTTAAACTTATTAATTAAGAAGAACTAACTAAAAAAATTGTTACAAAAAGATAATAATATAATAATGTTAGAATAAGGGATTAAAAAAATTATGAAAAAAAGTACTTCTTTTTGAGAATTTTACTTTATCCTTTGTTCTAACCTATCTTTTTGTATTATTATCTTTTCATAACAATTTTGTTAGTTGGTTCTTCTTTAAAACATCTCTTATTTAAATTTTATGATTAACAATTTATAATTTTTAAGATATTTTATATTTTATTTTCAATTATTTTAATTTTATTTTAATTAAATTATTTTAATTTTTAATTTTTAATATTATTTTCTCATAAAATAAAAATAAATAAATAAATAAATTTGTAAAATTAATTATATTATTTTCTCATCCTAATGATAGTTCACAATCCTAAACATTGATGTTAAAAATTATTACACAAAAAATCTCTTGACATTACCTCATGAACTCTAAAAATATTGTCTCTTTAAGAAAATATTTTATTAGACTTATCGGTTGAAAGCACCATATAAAAGAAGATTGAAAATAAATTGAGTTATCTTGATAATATAGATGGTGGTGAAATTGAACACTTTGAATGTAAACTTTTTTTTTTTTTAATGTCTCATTTTTCTTGAAGAAGATGATAATATACAAAGACGTACGATCATTTAAATTAGGGGTAATGATAAAACTTATAAATAATATTCATCCAATATAATCACTGTTATCCATAATAGTATAAACTATTACTTGTTAGTATCTGCCCCAGGTACTATATATTTTGCCTAAGCAAATTAATTGGCATGAGGATTTCACATTTGCCACTAAAATTCAAAAATGAATACTATTTCTAATATATGCACTGAATATCATTTAAAAGTTGTTTTAAAATAACTATTATCTTTAGAGTCATTCGTTGTTCATGAAATTTCCTATGGAAATATACAAATTTTCAGTAAGCATAAATATAAAAACGTAATAGCCAATTAGAAATTTTACACAAATACATTCCGATAGTTACAATTTGCATAGTTTGTTTTGGCTGCATGCGGCCGATAAATGTGCTACTGTCCTTTTTTGAATGCATGTGGTGACTTGTTTGCCTTTTTTGCTGGTAGCCATTGTCAATGAAAAAATAGTAGGTATTGCTATTAGAATCCCACCAATTAGTAGCACTATAATATTATCGATTCCAAAACGATATTTAAAGTTTTGAAAAAGATACATAACAACAATCTCAACTATCATGTCAATGGCAATTGAACAAATGAAAAAACAAAAAAAAAAACACAGTTGATAATCCATTTCAAATCAACAAAATGAATACATATTATTACTAAATCTTATACTTCTAATTGAATATAAATAAAGTTTATTAAGCAAATCAAAAGTTTTTCCTCCAAATATTTATTAAAAAAAAAAATCAAAGGTTTTTCATCCAAATATTTATTAAAAAAAAAAATGAGAATAGTATTAATAAATATTGTGCTTCTCCTCATAAATAAGCAAAAACACATTTAATAAATCAATATCTTTACTCGGTTCAAAATTTATAAAAATGGTTAATAAATCATGTATTTCCTTTGTTAATTAATGATCTTCTACACAAAATTTTCCATTTGGCACGAAAAGCTTTGCCTAATATTCTACACTCATTAGAAAACCCAGTCCCTTTAAATTTTCGTAGAAACCAAAAAATAATAAGCAGGTGCAAAGCATTACAGGGAAAACAAAATTGAGCGCTTACCTGGATCCAAACGCCAACACCTAGTATTTCTTTTTCTTGTTACAAAGTGTACCCTCCGTGATCTTGAATATATATCAACTTTCCATTCAATTCAACTTGCTCAGGAATCTACCAGAAAAAAAATCATAAACGCAAATAAAAAAACAATGTATAATTCTTTTATTAGAATGAAAAAAGATTGACAATCAAAATGCTTCAAAAATCATAAGACTACAAAAATATAAAGACCCAAGCCAACAATTTACAATCAAGTATTACAATAAATATATAATATTTTAACCCAACTGTTTAGAAGAAAAATGCAACCAAAAAAAATAGATTGTAACTTCAATTTATGTCTCTGAGTTTATTGTTTCTTTCCATATGGAAGAATAATGCCTTAAAAATTGTCTGCAGCACCATATCTTCTTGAATCTCAACCAAATAACTCTAAATTTTGTCTCCACTTCCACAGCTTCTTCAATCTGCAACCCAAAAAAATGATACTAAACATACAAAATCAGAATGTTGCAAAATAAATTTGCTTCCAATGCAAATTGAATAAATCCACAATATACTAGTACTCCACACAACAATTGCAGTTTAAATTTATCTAAATGCAAAAAACATTTTGTTCAATGTTGCGAAAATTATGTCCCTGAATTAATAGATTAAATGTATTAACTTATACCCCCTTCATGTCACCTTCTTATACCATATTATCGAGGCCCAACTAATAAGAGACCTCTAGAGTTATCAAGGATTACTCTCTAATAAGTTTTTAGTAAACATGAAAATTTGAATTATACTGTTATTTTTGGTCATTACAAGATGATCTTTATGAGTTAATATTATTTTAATAATATTTTTTTAATATGATTTTGATAATAATCTTAAGCAAAATAAAATTTATTTAATAGGATATAATTTTTTATAAATTATTTTTATTTCACAAATTTTATTAGTATAAAATTAATCCAATCATTCATTTATATTAAATAATTGAAAGCATTCAAAAATATTTTTAAATTATATTATTAATTTATGTGAAATTTTATTCTAATATTTTTAAATCATTTTAAAATGACTTCCAAATTTTTAACAATAATTATAAGAAAATGGGAGTCGTTTAACCCACATACCACTTAGAGCATGGTTTCATAAAAAGAATAACAGCTATTATTTTGCAGTTGCAGGGGGTCCCATGTAAGTATAAATCTAGTGAACTGTAAAATATTGAATCTTTTCTTAAAAATTAAGAAAAGCAGTGGCATAGGACAAATATTTTTAGAGATAGATAGTAACTGGAGCAAGAAGTTACAATAATTGTAGAGAATTTTTAGGCACTTTACAACCAATAAAAAATATTTCTCTTAAAAACATAAATTTTGTAGTTTTTGAAATCCATAAGACCATTTCACTACATATCTACTCCTAAAAAATCTTTGTAATAACTACAATTATTTTTACAATTATAATATCATAAATCCAAAATCTTAATATAAAAAAAACCAATGAAACATAATTTTTTTTTTTTTTTGGTTGAGCTTATAACCTCCATGACTAATTGCCCTAATATTACTTTCCCTCGTGTCCTACATGAGGAGTTATTGCCCTAATATCATTGTTCCTTCATATGGGTTTCATTTAGTCTGTCCTCGCCCAATCACTGTAACTTGGCCAATCACCCCTGGGTGGTTGGCGGGGTATGATCTTTTCATTTTAATTTGTATATAATCATATCTTGGGGCCGTTCATGCGAAGTCATCTCCACCGCCGCTGCGTCTCTCAACCCTAATGTTGATGCAATCCCCACCGTTGAGATTGGTTGTTATCATTTGCAACATGATTTGTACTGCGCTCTTTGCAAAGAGGGGTTCCAGATTGGACAGAATGCGAGGGAGATGCCGCAGTGCAGCCACCTTTATCATTCTGATCAATGAATGTATTCAGCCCATTCTTCCCGGGTTCACTGAAAATAAGTGTTGCCCTCTTTGTCGAAGAGCATTGCCCACTGCTATGGAAGGCTGCGCTAACAATAATAATTCAAGTATGCAGAGTTAACAAATGAAGATATTCCTAGGAAGGATCATGGATAGGGGTGAAATAATTCCATGCGTATGGTGTGTTTTTATGGTTTTTATTACATCTATAAATGGTATTTTATTTATACCGAGCAAGTTAATAAAAGCTTTTACTTGATAGGGATTGTAATAAATTAATAATTTGTAAGTATTTTGGTTTTGTATTTCGATGTAGATTTATATTTACAAGTTCATTGATCTAATATTTGAAATATTATGTTGCTTTTTGATAAAAAATTATAATTTTGTAAAGTTCATTGTCATATATTTCATGATTAAATGATTTCATGTTTGTGTTAGGAAAACTAAGATCATATTTTTTTAAATATATTTTGAATATAAATAAAAATAGCATATTTATATTAGATAAATTTATGTAAAAAATGTCTAAAAGTATTATTTTAGAGGTGTCTATTTTACTTATTTCACAAATTTGATATAATATAAATTCTTCTACATCTTTTACATAAATTTATTTAAAATAAATGTATTAATTAATAATGTTGTTGAAAATGTATAATATATTTTAATAATGATAATAAAAGAATTATATTATTTTAATATAAAACTATAAGCTATTTAAAAATGCAATGGAAAGATATTAATATTTAGATTTTATATTATATATCCAAATTTGTGTAAAATGTTGTTTTTTGTTTTTGTTTTTTTTAATTTTAATTATTATTAAGTTGATCCTTGCTATATTTGGTTGGCATGTTGGTTGTGTTTTAATAGTTTATTGATTTGAGGAAGGGAGTATGGATGATGTTCATCTCTTTGTAAGAATTCATCTTATCATTTTATTTGCAAATTTGTTTATGTATTTTTGTTACAATTTATAATTATTGGACATTTTAAAGCTCAAATATAGGGAGTCCAATAACTTATTGGTGTTGTGGGCAGTTTCCAATCCTCAATATAAAATAAAGACCTTGTTCACTTTGTGTGGTAGATGATATATAAAAAATGTAATAATTAATTTTGTAGTGGAAATCTTTAATTTCTTAATTCATATATTGTTTTGTAATTAGGTTAATCTTTTGTTAGTAATAATTATGACACAAGGGTGATTTAAGGTATAGACACAAGGGTGACTTAAGGCATTTTATACTCCAACAATATTGTCAATAAGTAAAATACTTAGAGGGTGAGAATCCCAAAGTGGTGGATTAATGAGGAAAAAATGTCATTACAAAACAAATTATGTGGTTTTGAACGTATATGTTATGTAGATACCTAAAAATGCTTCCTAGACATTTATTGGTTGTTGAATAGCTTCATTTTAAGATGTTTGTTTACTTGTTAATTATTGGACTAAAATAAGCATCATTGCTAGGTTTTACGACTTTCAATGGTCCCTAACCTTTCTCTTAGCTCCCTCCATAAATCATATTCTCTCTCCTTTAATTTACTTTGATTTCAATATATTCATCTATAGTGTTATTGACACTTCTAGGGCATATCTAAAGCATTAATGATGTTCATGGGCTTGGATGGAGTGATAATCATACCCTTGGGCACTCTTGTATGGCCCATTGTGGCTATAATGCACTTGCTTTATTTGTCCAATATTTTTCACTTTTTGACCATTTTATGTTGGTTTGGATGTCAATAAATATTATAATTTGGATTCAAATATTTATTTAAACATTATAGTTTATTTGTACTGACTTATTCAATTAGATGTCTCTTAGGAGAAACCTTTCCCAATGTGAAATATGATGGTACCTTTGGGTTTCTCATGAAAAATTATATTATTTCAAAAAGTGATGCTTGATTTAGAGTCTGTATGAAGAAGTGATGGTCTCCAAAAGTTATTACTTACGTGATATCACAATATATTTATCAACCATATATCACCTAGGCAATATATCACCCAATCTAAAATTTGATGACATCTTTGAATTTCTATTATAAAATTATATTATCTAAAAAATAATGACATTCGATTACGAGTTTGCATGACAAATTTAGTAACAATATTATATTGTCTACTTCAATTAGATGTCACTTGGATCCCTAAGCAAGATATGATGGTATATTTGGGTTCCTCATGAAAAAAATATATGATTTCGCCAAAATGACATTTGATTTGGAGTCTATATGAAGAATTTATGATCTTAGAAAGGTATCATTTTCATGATATCATAATATCTACTTCAAAAATATGTGTTCTAGGTGATATCTCACTCAATCTAAAATTTGTTAGCATATGATTCAAATTTGGATCTTAGTGTACTAGACATGTATCCTAAATGTTTCCAACTTGACCAATTATTTGTAATTCATACTTTTAAGACACTATTGTAAGACATTTCATATTTAAAACATCATATCAAATATGTCATAGTGGAAAAAAATGTATGGGGGTGATCAAATATATCAAATTGGTATAATATTATCAATGCTTTATGTGGTTTTGTGTGTTTGTGACTACATTTCAATTTTATGCCTATCACTAGAGCAAGTAGTGCTAGTGGTCAAGGTATCCTAGTTCCCTTTGAATCAAATGTATATTCAATGAAGTGGAAACAAGAGATTAGAAGTACGGCCCATCATAATGAAGATGATGCCTAAAAAATGAAAGAGCGGTTTCACAAGCTTGAATAAGGAGTAATTATCATATCTCTTTCTATGAGCAAGCCTGACCGGTTGGAGTCTATCATGGGGATTCTAATGGATAATCTTGGTGTTTCTACAGAGGCATTAAAATCAAATAATGAGGACACTCACAAGACTCATGAGAAGAAGGAAGATCATCCCCATGACAACCAATCTCTACCCCCATTTAAGGCTAAGGCAGAGATAAAGATTCAACCGTATTATGGTATGCAGCGAGCCTAGACCATTGGCTAGCCCAACTTAAGTTATATTTTATTCTGTATCAGATTAATGAAAGCCATCAATTTTTTTTATCAAGGTTAAAATTAACCAATCATGTTTTAAATTGGTTTGAGATATATGCTCATACTTTAGTTATTAATAAGCTTCTTCCAATTAATGAACGAGATGATTTTTAGATGCTAATAAATAAGTAATTATATCTTATTTATTATGAGGAAGAGAGGTCCATGTATCAGCAATATCTTAGGAAAAAGTAAGGCCAAAGTGGTCAGGAGTACACAAGTGAGTTATACAAGAAGGATTTCCAAATCAAAAAATATAAAGTGGACCGTGACATCTAGACGAAGTATGTGGGTGGAATTCATAGCATTTGAGGAGACCTTTCCTATTGGCCAAAGCCTACAAATGTAGATGAGGATTATTATCAAGATCATTACTTGGATATGGACAAGAAGAGGATTCCATCTAGCTCTCAAAGCACTTTCAAAAAGGATACTAAAAGACATTTTGGGAAATGTGATGTTGATAGTCATTTTGGGGAACAATGTTGTAAGCTCCATGTACAAAATTGCATCTATTCAAGAACAAAAATAAGAATAAAGTCGATCCCTCTCTCCAAGGTGATAATATTGGTTACATCATTGATGTGGATGACACATTTTGTTTTAACTCTGTTAATAGAGAAGTATGTCTGGGTAGTAGTAGTGATCAAGAGATGAAACTCTTCAAGATTTTCCATATTAAATTATAAATGAGGAAAATAAAAGTGGATGCTCTTTTTGATACTTTTCCACATGAAAATTTGGTAAGCAAGGAATTAGTATAAAAATTGGGGTTTGAGACTTACAATCATCCAAACCCATATTCTTTAGGCTGGTTGAAGGAAGATGTAGACATCAAGAAGACCAAGCAATATAAATTTAATTTTGGTATTAATGAGAATTTCATTGATGAATTTACAGTGGATGTTATGCCTCTTGATATGTGTGGTGTAGTGTTTGGAATCCCTTACTGTTATATTTAAGATTTATCTTCATGAAGAGAGCTAAACAATACCATTTGGTGAAGGTTGGAAAGATATACATTATTTCAGCCTACAAAGGTGATCCTAAAATATCTTTAGTATGTGGATTTAAAGCTAAGAAGCTTATTAATTCTAGTGATAAGTTTGCTTTATTTATTTTGAGAGATATTCAAGATGAATAAGTAGGTATACATTAAACTTCTTATAGCATGTTAAATAACAAAGAACAAAAGTGTATGGGAGATTTGGTGCAATAGGTCATGTGATTATCCTTTTAAAATATGCAATGGATTGACTACCTTCATGTGATTGATGAATGAGGTAATGAGATTCCTTTGTCATTATATATTTTCATGATATTCATATTTTTAGCATAACTTTTGATGAGCATATTGATCATCTTTAAAATAATTTAAAAGTTTTGAAGGAAACATGTTAGTGTTGAATGAGGAAAAATTTGGGTTTGTTCAATGTGGTTGAAGATGGGGAATTGAGGATTTATCTAAATAAGGTAGAGGCCATCATGAATTGGCCAAGGTCTTCCAATATGACTGAGAAAAGGAACTTTGTTGGTGAATTTCAATATTTGATGAAGTTCATCAAGAACTTCTCTTCCATAGATGCACCTTTGCATGTCATTACATTGCGTGGTAATACTTTCACTTATGGTAATAAGTAACAAATTTCATTTGATATTTTCAAACATAATATTAGCCATGCATTTGTTTTAGCTTTTCCTAAATTGTAGCTTCCATTTGATGTGGAAATGGATGTTAATGACTATGCTATTGGAGTTGTTCTAATTCAAGGAGGGAATCTAGTATGTTACCATTCAAATTTATTTCATGGTACGATTCTGAATTATTATACATACAATGAATATTTATATGCTCTTGTTCATTAGATCAACAAATAGATACACTATCTCATGGGTAGGGAAACTATTTTCCATATAGATCATCAACTTCTCCAATATATTAAAGCTCAAACTAAACTTTAGAAAACTAGACATTTTAAGTAGATGGGATTTTCTAACAATCTCATTTGGTTATCAAATATAAGAAAGGTGTGACTAAAAAACTAATTGATATGTTATCTAGACCTCCTCTAATTTCAACCATCAACACCATAACTCTTGTTGAGCCTTTTATGTGTGATTATTATATAAAGGGAAATGAGCATGATTCTGATATTGGGGAAACATTTATTCAATAAAAGAGGTCCCAAGGTGCAAATTTTGAGCCCAATGATGTTTATTATCTCCAATATGGGTTGATATTTAATTTGGGTAAGTTTTGCATCCTTGAGGGGAAAAGAGTCTAGCTAATGAAGGAAACACATAATTCAAAAATTACATGACATTTTGGTGTTACAAAAATTATTGCACATTTTTTATGGGTATGTTTATTAGCCTAATATGCAAGTATATGTTTCTAAAATCATAATAAGATGTGTGTTATGTAGTATAACCAAACCAGTAATAGGAATTTGGGTTTGTATATGCCATTACAAATTCTTTTTGGGCCATGGGAAAACATTTCCATGGATTTTTTAGATGGGTTTCCTATGTCAAAGAGGGGGAATGACTATATCTTTATGGTTGTGGACTGGTTTAGTAAGATGTGCATTATTTTTCCTTGTAAGAATACCCTCAAAGGTATTGATTCAACTAAGTTATTTTTTGATATTATGTGGGTTCATTTTGGTTTGCCTACTAATGTTTCAGATTTTGACTCGAGGTTTCTTGGGAATTTTTGGGCCATATTATGGGAAAATATGGATACTAAGTTGAAACATTCTATTATTTTTCACCCAAAAACCAATGGGAAAACTAAGGTTGTAAACGAAATATTGGTAAAACTCTTAAGAGGGTATAGTAGGTGTAGAGTAGGAATCCAAAGCAAGTTAGTCCATGATTTAGTAGAGAAAAACCAAAATAAGCATAAAGGACACAACATACTAAGATTACTCCCTCATGGGGTTTTACAAATGAATTCGAAGAGCTATTGAAAGAAGGAATACTACCATCAAACCTTCCCAGAAGTGTCCCTCCTTCCAAGAGTAGCAAAGAAGCATGATTTTCCCAGGATTTGGTGCTCCAAGTCTTTCTTAATGATGAGTAGCAAGCTTCTCCACCATCTCTCAATGCACCAATGGCTTAGGCTCATTAATTGGATCAGTGTGTGCAAATAGTTGAAGCTTTTCTATTGCAATTTATGCATATTAAGTTTGCATGAATAAATATTAAAAATGGTGATCTTGGCCTTCTTATTTATAGTTTTTGAAATTGATCAGAATCAACCATAACCATCCATCTTGAGATTAAGATGTGTGGCCATGAATCAATTTAATTTTGGAGGGATAAGCCATAAATATCCTGATTAATATTTGGAAGAATGGGATATTATTCAGGCATGGGAGGGCTTAAACCTGATATTTTTTCCACTAATGATTTATGGATGCCACCCCACTAATGATGTCATAGAGTGATGCATAATTGAACAATGAATTTCCAATCAATAGATTTTCAATAACTTCCATGGATTTCTCACTTCAGCTCTTAATTTAGTTTAATTTGCTTAAGTGGGATTAATTAATTTTCTAAAAATCTTTGGAAATTGGTTGTTCACTTAATCAAACTAGTTTAAATGTCAATTTATTGAGTCATAATTTGACTAGAGTATAATTAGGTGTCAGTTGCATACAGAATAATTCCCCATTTAAAGCATTGTGGATGCAAAATAACACATGCACATGATGTGCGCTTCCAAATTAGAATAATTCAGTGGTACAAAGTGTCATTTTACATGGTCTTAATTTGACTTGAAGTGATTTGAGAAAAGATAATAATCACATAAAATGCATTTCCCCATTCAAGGATGTAATAGCCTAAATCGACACCTGTATGTGACAAGCTTGAACCATTTAACATGTTTTAGAGATTTTGGCCTAGATTATGCATTTTTCTAGAATATTATTTAGATTGATAATTTCATCACATTAGTGATAGGAATTGGATGTCTACATTTTCTCCCTATTTGAGAAGGTTTGGTAAGACAATCGGTCGAAGCAACATCTTTTCAAAGAATGAAAGAGTTATCAAGAAGATGTTGGAAGTTAATGATTGAAGAAATGACCATGATGCCCCCTCGAGAGGGCATGTAAGGATGAAAGAGAGGGATGGACTCTCAAAAAAGAGATAAAGAGTGAAATTAACCCATGGATGAGATTTTGTATGAGTTAATGCTTACACACATTGAATCCCAATGATTAAAAATATAATAGAATATAATGGGCCCCAAGGCAAGGGGAAGTGGGAAGGATACAATCCCAAAATATAAGTGGCACACTTTGACATACCCAAAAGAGGGTAAAATTTATAGGCTTAGTGAATGATTGATCTTGAGACAAGTTGCACATTTTAAATTGCTAGAATAAGGGAAAAGACACAAAGCTTGAAATTAGAATAAAAATAGAGCATTGCTCTAGATAAAAGAGGTCAATGAATTGATAATGTGCCCTAGTAGAGTGGATTTGATCAGTTGATAAATTGATTTTTTCCCTAGTAGGGCTGATTTGATCACTAATAAATTAATTTTTCCCCTGTAGGGATGAGTGGATCGGTGATTGGTATACATATTGTGCCCCAATAGGAAAAATGGGCATGCATAACTCAAGGAGAGAATCCAATGCATATATTAAATGTGATCAGGTGCAAATGTAGATGCAAGGGTCGAATGACTAAATAATCCAAAAAAACCAAGCATACGAGGATACACAAAGTGATGAAAGAGATGATTATAAGAATGAGGGTTGTCAAGCTGACCTGAGATACATCATGTATCCAAACATTGCCTATATAGTCTAGATAAACCTCAAGCCAATGTAGTTCTCTCAGGATATAGGATAGAAGAAAATGATGATAAGGAAAACATGATTGTGTTATAGAGGAATAAGGAGATAGGCTTGAAAAATGGTAAGTGCATTCAAATGAGTGATTTCAAAATGGTGAGAGCATTCAAACTTGAAAATACTCACAAAATGGAAAGAGCATTCAAAATTGAAAATGCTCACAAAATAGTGAGAGCGTTCAAAATTGGAAATTTATCACAAAATGGTGAGAGCATATGGAAAATCATGACTAAGCCAATCTCAATGTGAATCAAGCACTACCTACATAATCCCATTAAGACCTCAAGTTATAGTAGTTGGCAAACACAAAAGGTGGTGACATTTGACCAGGTAACAATAAACTCATAAATTAAGGCCAAATGACAAGACCAATGAGAATAGTAATGTCAAGGTGATGTAGTAATGCATGATAAAGGCATTATTCCTATTTTACCCATAGGCAGCTATAATTAGAAAATAATGGAAAAGGTTTGTGCTACTAATTTGCCCATAGGCAGTTATAATTAGTGGCACAGCGTAGGATACTGATTTGCACATAGGCAGTTATAATCAGTGGCACCAACTAGAATTCTGATTTGCCCATAGGCAGTTATAATCAGTGGCACCAATAAAATATAAATGAAAGATAACTTTCTAGATCCAATATCACACTACTTTCATAGACTGTCATGTAAACATGGAATTTTGAAACTGTCGAGACTGGATCAGAATCCCCTCATGGAAGGTGTAGGAAGAGCCAAAGGAACCAAGATAAAAAATAGTTAGGTAGGGAATCTAAAAATAAGCTTTGGTCAATAGGGATGGCATTGTATTAATAAATGGTATTAGGCACAACATAAAGAAAATGATAGGATGACAATTAGCTATAATGGTAATAGGGTTTCCCTCAAGTGATAAGTTAAGGTAAATGGTATGGTAAATGGAAAATAGAAAATGATTTTGTTACTCCTATTGATGTGTAAATTCACATCCTATTCAACATATGAGACAACCAAAATAATCAATCATAAAAATTGTTAGCCCATACCCTTTCTAAATACTTGATCTATCAAGAACCAACTATAGATTTGGACTCTAGTAATGTTATTGTGATCTTCATTGGTCATTGATTCTATTTCCTTTAAACATCAAGATAAGATATCTTTGTAGCCTGTATAAAGGAAAGTACAGCCAAGTATGGGAAATATAGATAAATATTGGATGATAGGTTTGATTTGGCAATGTAAAGGTGGATGATAATAGAATGTATAATAGTCAGGAAACAAATGAAGATCAGGGTTTTTAGGCACACACAATGTTGTTGATTCCAGATTTGACCTAATTTTGGTTATGGCAGGGTCGAAGACTTTTGCCCTATGCTATCAATAGGGCCATCATATTTTTTTGTTGTTTGTATCTCAGAGTAGCTTCCATTTGATTATGTTATATTGTTATCTATATTGATGTTATCTTTGATATTATCTTCATCAATCAGTGAATAACTAATGTACTCAACTATTAGTGCCTCGAAGAGGTTTTCACCAATAAAGTTGTCTTGATTGTCCCCTAGCACCTCTGAGAAGGTTTCATTGAGGAACATTGAATTTTGACTTTGATTGTCTTATATCACATCCAAAAAGGTTTCAATAAAAGATGTTGAGTTTGGAATTTGATTATCTCCTAGCACCTCTAAAATGGTTTTACTAGGAGATTATTATTCTTCTAGATGAATGTGGTCTTGGTTCCCCTGATATTTTACACCTGATATGCTACCATGGATGTATTTCAACAAAGTGTGATTATGTCAGTCCCAATCAACACTCATGGGAGGTAGAATGTTAATATAATTGTGAGGTTGGTTGGTTTTAATGGAATGATGAAAGGCACCACAATCCTCATAGAAGATACTAGGAAAACTTATGTCGATGCTAAATTAATTGTCTTCAAAAACCATAAAAGGATCACAAATGTATTCAAATTGATCTGTAAGACAAGTGTAACCAATGTTGTAACAACCATGATTGTATTCTAACTCTGAAGATGAGTCAAATTCAAAGGAATCTAAATATGATGTTGATATTTATAGTGATTCTTATTATGATGTTAAATATGATGTTCATTCAAAACTAAAAACTGAATATAATTCTAATTCTTCAACTGGGGTGGATGCTTTTATAATGTTGTTTTGTTAAATGTTGGGTTTTAGACAAGTAATGGCATGTCATGGCATAATAGGCTCTATAAAAATAGATTCATCTAAGAAGGATTCAACATAGACTGGCTCATATAGGTGAATTCCCTCAAAGAGAGGGAACAACTCGAGGGGTGATTCCATAGAGACTGGCTTGTCAAAGTGATACTCCTCAATGAGGGTAAAAAGGTTAAGAGACAACTCCATAAAGATTGGCTTGTCAAAGGGGTGGGGCTCTTTAAAAATAGGATAATTGTTGAGATAATTATTTTCTCAAAGGTAGTTATAATCATTAAAAAGTGACTCAACAAAGATTGGCTTATCAGAGTGAGACTCCTCGACTACAGGTAAAGGATCAAAAAGTGATTCATCATAAATTGACTCATCACAAATGGGTGTTTCAATAATAATATCACAGTCTTGGTTTACAATTGGTTTCAAAATATCAACTTTAAACACATTTTGGTCCTCAAAAGATGGTTCTTGAAGAGGTAATGGTTGGCTATGTTGTGGCTTGAAGACTAGCATGGATTTTATATAGTGTGGAATAGTAAGTACTAGATGATTAATGGATCATTGTTCAATAATGGACTCTCCAAAAATTAGACTATCAAAAAAAGGGATTAACAAAGACTAGCTCATCAAATTGGCATTCCTCAATAATAAGTTTAATAAATACTAGTGATGGGCCTAGAATGGTAATGATTAGGTACTACAAAGTTTGGTTGATAGTGAAAACCAAAGGAGGAGGGCATAAAATGGTAACCTTCAAGCATTGCAGAGCTTGGTTGCTCATGCAAGCCAAAAGAGGATAGACTATAATGGTAACCTTCAAATGTTGTGGAGCTTGGTTTATCATGCACGCTGAAGGAGGATAACCTAGAATGGTAACCTTCAAGCATTATGGAACTTGGTTGCTTACACAAGCTGAAAGAGGATAACCTAAAATGGTAACCTTCAAGATTTTTAGAGTTTGGTTACTCGTGTAAACTAAAGGGGGAGAATGGGGTTGACGTATGAAAATTAGCATGGATTGGCTTGGTTTTTAAAAATTAATCCCAAAGAGGACAATACCCTCAAACATGATGGAACACTCATATCCATCATAAAAATTATCTTCCTCATAACTAGGGCCATAAAAGACCCCATTATGAGTATACCTTTGTGTCATGTTTGGAATATTGTTCTCTACGTTTGATAAGATGTGAAATATGTTTTTCAAGTGTTAAAAAGGTGTGGTTTGTATTTATTCAAATAGATGACAAGGTAAGACAAGACTATAATAAAATAAGTGGCATAGTAACACATAATTAGAAGAAATGGTTACGAATTTACTCAACCTTGGTGGGTTTAAATCATCAAATTATAAGAGGGTATGATAACTTTGAAACCTAAAGTGCAAGCTAACACAATAAAATTAGGTCAAAGATATGTCAATACCATAAAATCTAGACATAACTATGATGAGTTATGACTATAAAATTATAAGAGGGTCTTTCTGATTAGGAAGATAACAATGCAAATTGAGAAGCTCAAAACATGAATTAACATAAAAACTTCTAAGTATAATGTTAGGTTGTGGAGCTAAAAGCTTCACCAGGATGCGAACAGGAGGAGTTAAGGAGGTTGCAGAGTGTTTGCTGAGTGTTACAGTCACTAACATTGGTCAAGAAAACTGACGTCGGCAGGGTACAGACAGAAGGCAACTGACGTCGGTCAGAAGTTGGCCAGCATCGGCACCCCCAGGCAAACAGGGACCGATGTTGGTCACCTGTGTGGTTCGAACTATGAATGTTATGGGCAGTTAGCTAACGAACCAAGTGTTTACATGTCAAGAGCCAAATTTAGACTAGAAGCTATGGATCTAATTATTGTAATTAGGTGTCTAATTATTGTTTGCATGAGATCTATTTAAGAGACTCATTGGTTGTATTGTAAACTAGTGCTAGAGAGTAAGAGCAAAATAAGCTCCTTCAGAGAGAGGTGAGCAATGGTGTGTTCCTCCTAGTGCCACAGTACCAAGTGTGGGTACTGGTTTGGAGAATCAGAGAGGTTCTTTGTGTATGTATGATCTTGGTCATCGGGTATGCATGGCTTCTTTTAGAGATCTACAATGGTGAGTAAGGTCTAGTGATTTGCAGGTAGCAGCAGAGAGCAGGAGATCTACTTGGAGTATGATTGTGTACTTGGTGTACTGGCAGCATTGTTACTGACTGGTTGGAGAGGTGAACATCAATTCTATATTTGAGTTGATTGTTGGGGCTGAGAGAGAGAGGGAAGAAGGTCTTGAGGTGTGGCGAGCCTTTGAGGTGGAAGAAGAAGTGGCATCTTCTTTATTGTATTTTCTTCTGAGTATTTAATATAATTGTGTATTGTCTCTCATTTCCTGTGTTGTTTCATATTTCTAGTTACTTATTGATTCTAGTATAATTTCGTGTTTAGTTGATAATACAAGGTAATCACATATGTGCTCTAATTGAGGAACAAGATCCTAACAGTTGGTATCAGAGCTTTTGGTTGGGTTAGTAACAGGTGGTTTAGATCTGGTTAGTGTTTGTTGATTACAGGTTACTCACAGGGGTTTTTGATTGAGTGGGAGTATAGCAATGGCAGAAGAAAGTAAGCTACGAATGGAGAAACTGAATAGCACGAATGGTCTGATTGATGGAAAGAAAGAATAGGTAAGGAAAGATTGTTGGTTGGTAGCAGATCAGCAGGGAGAAGCAGATGTTGCAGGGATGTTGCGCAGGATGCTCTGGATAAAGTAGAATCTTGGTTTACAAATTCTTTTGCCTCTTTCCATGCAACCCGAAATAGAGCATCTTTTCATGGGTATGTCTTTGGAGACTTTGGACATATTTATTTAGGAGCTGGAGAGCCTTGTCAAATGGTTGGCAAAGGGGAAGTGAAGCTGAAATTGTAGACGAATAACACACAGGTGTTCAATGAGGCTATGCAGGTACCAGTCTTGGAGATGATTCTAATTTTTTCAAGAAAGTTAGGTGATGAGAGATGCACAGTAACTCTCATAGCGGATGCACTTGAATTAGACGGTGGTAAGAATGTAGGTATCCTTTATCTATCTACTTATATTACTGATTTACCTTCTGTTATAGAGATGTGGCTTTGTAGGCTTGGTTACATATGTAGGAGGGGAATGCATGTTCTTAAGCAGAAGACAAATATCTTTGATAAACTTAAGAACTGGAAAGCCTTGGTGTTCATGGAGGAGATGACAGATAGAGATCAGCTGTGGGGATTGAATTATTTTGAGTAGGGTTGTGTTGATATGGACAAGGGTTTGACCTAAAGGAGCTCTGGGTAAAAATTCATCACTCACAGGTGAACACAGGTACCGGCATTGGTTAGGAGGAACCGACGTCAAACAGATAGGCACCGACATCGGTCATGTGCAGATCAGCAGAGTCAGTGGTGTCAGGAAGCAAGAACCGACGTCGGTCATACAATGACTGAAGTTGGCAATAGGTACACCGGCATCAGTATGGGGACCGATGTCAATAGACAGGGTCAGTCATAGAAAACTAACGTCGATTGGGAGCAGATTGGGAGATGGTCGAGATCGATCACTAGAACAGATAGTGGGCGAACAACAAGCTATCAACAAGTCTCAAACGCCCATATGGAGGTCAAAAAGGGTAAGTGAACCTCATATTCGTTGTTCACCTTCTTCATATTGCTTATTGATGGTCGAGAACTAGGAAGATGTGAAGAGGCAATGTAGGTAGAATCCAGAAACAGTGGGAGCTTGGCATGGATGAGGAGTGTGAGTCCTTGGAGAAGAACCAAACAGGGATTTGTTGGTAGAGTTGTCAGCTGGAAGAAAGCACTGAGAGACGGATGGATTCTCAAGTTAAAGAAGAGAGTGGATGGATACGTGAGACAGAAGGCCAAGGTATATGGTCTTGAGGTAGCTACAGGACAGTGGTACAGGTTTTGACAGGTGTATGACAAAGCATGGCTTTGGTCAAGGTTATTGTAACTATTGTGTTTGTTCTTACTAGGTGGATGATGATTACAACATTATCTTGTTACTGTATATGGATGGTATACTAGTTATAGGATCAGATAAACAGGGTTTTGCTGAGCTAAGGGTAAGGTTAGTTCAGTGGCATGTCATGAAGAATTTGGGAGCAGCAAAATTTTTTGGCATAAGAGACATGGAGATTTGGTCTCCAGTGGGAGCTGATGTGAAGATGGTGTTGGTGAGGTTCAAGATGCAGAATACAGAATCGGTAAGCACACCAAGGGCTGGACAGTTCAAGCTGAGCTTAAAATAGGGTTTGAAATCACATGAGGTCTAGTGTAGACATGAGTTTTCCCAAGCAGTGGGAGTTGTCAGAGAGTTTGGAGCCAATTTGGGGAAGGTAGATTCTCAGGTATCTGAGAGGGACCAGCAGTAGGTCGACATGCGATGCAGGGTCAAGGTCTTCACTACATAGATTTGTAGGTTCAGATGTGGTAGGTTACTCAGATGACAGGAAAGGCATCACAGGGTGTGTGATGGTTGGTCTTCAGGGTTGACCTTGAAGAGGGATACAAGCCAAGAAATAGATTAGATAGGGTACAGATATAGGTACAGGTGTAGTTGTTTATCTCCAAGTGGGAGATTGTTAGGTTGTAGAGCTAAAAGCTTCCCCAAGACGTGAATAGGAGGAGTTAAGGAGGTTGCAGAGTGTTTGTTGAGTGTTACAGTCACCAGCGTCAGTCAAGAAAACTGATGTCAGCAGGGTACAAATAGAAGGCAACTGATGTCGGCCAGTGTCGGCACCCCCCAAGCAAACAGGGATCAACATCAGTCACTTGTGTGGTTCAAACTATGAATGTTACGGGTAGTTAGCTAATGAACCAAGTGTTTGCATGTCGAGATCCAAATTTAGACTAAAAGCTACGGATCTAATTATTGTAATTAGGTGTCTAATTATTGTTTGCATGAGATCTATTTAAGAGACTCATTGGTTGTATTGTAAACTAGTGCTAGAGAGTAAGAGAGCAAAATAAGCTCCTTCAGAGAGAGGTGAGCAATGGTGTGTTCCTCCTAGTGCCACAGTACCAAGTGTGGGTACTGGTTTGGAGAATCAGAGGGGTTCTTTGTGTATGTATGATCTTGGTCATCGGGTATGCATGGCTTCTTTTGGAGATCTACAATGGTGAGTAAGGTCTAGTGATTTGCAGGTAGCAGCAGAGAGCAGGAGATCTACTTGGAGTACGGTTGTGTACTTGATGTACTGGCAGCATTGTTACTGACCGGTTGGAGAGGTGAACATCAATTCTATATTTGAGTTGATTGTTGAGACCGAGAGAGAGAGGGAAGAAGGTCTTGAGGTGTGGTGAGCCTTTGAGGTGGAAGAAGAAGTGGCATCTTCTTTATTGTATTTTCTTCTGAGTATTTAATACAATTATGTATTGTCTCTCATTTCCTGTGTTGTTTCATATTTCTAGTTACTTATTGATTCTAGTATAATTTCATGTTTAGTTGCTAATACAAGGTAATCACATATGTGCTCTAATTGAGGAGCAAGATCCTGACATATAAAGCTAAAACCAAACATGCAACACAATGTCGTCACATGGTAATAGGATGAAAAATGGTCCAAGAACTTAGAGTGTGAGAGAACATAAGATAACCTCTGTCCAAAATGAGAATAAAAAATATGATGAATCTACGTAATGGCCTTCAACCCACATGAGAAATTGAACCTAAGTTTACTCAAACCAAGTGCAAATGACAAACTGATAACACCTTGGCCTAGAACTTAGAAAGGTGAGATTTTGAATTGAGATTAAAAATGAAGAAATTTGAGATTTTTAAAATTTGTCAAATGGTCTAGACTCAAATGGGAAGCATAAAAATGTTATTTAGAAAATACAAACACAATGTTCTAAATGATGATTTGAACAAGGCAAAAAGTGATTTTGATTTGGTCAGGGTAATGCCTCCTTGTTTAAATAGAATTATGTATGATAAAAGTGTTTGGTTTTATGACATGTTTTGGTTTTCAAATAGTTTTAGACTCTAAAATATCAAGCAAGTAAAGGATAAAATGATAAAATACACCTAAGTGTAACATCTAAAATCCTAAAACTGACAAGGTTGTATGGTACTATCAAATTTAGTCTATATGCATTCTCTTGAGTGGATTTTAAGTGTTAATTCAAAAATAAAAGTGCATTAATAAGTAGGGTTTTTACACACCCCCATTCTCTCAATAGATTATAAGATGACATGGAACTTTGGGCTACTCGCCCTGCATCAACAGTATCTCTGTGGCAAGTGGGGTTTTTCTAAGACTACATTTTGTGCATTTTTATATGGTCCCAAGTGTGGCTAACATAAGATATGCCCGCATAATTTGTATTTGTATCAACTGGTTTGTTGTGAAAAGGTCTTATCCTTTTCACAACCACTACATCTATCACTTGCTCAATGTATTGCAATGCCCGAGTTACCCCTATGATTTAATGAAATATCTTATTAACGGAGCTTATTTAACTGCTCAAACAAGAATCTTAGTAAGTTGAACTCAATATATATACCACACCATGGAGTGGGGTTAAAATTATGCTAGAATATGAATTCTTGGTTTAACGCTTCCCTAGAGAACCCATGAGGAGGCTATGAACTACTGCTCACAAGCCAAAATGCATAAAAATAAGTGAAAAGACTTTAAGGTCACGTTTAGATCACCCAATTCATATAGATTTGGGGAGGGCCTTACTGAGGTTATTTTCACATTTTTTTTAATTAAAATAAACCAAAGCAAAGAAAGAGTGATTTTTCTAACTTGAGTTCCCTAAAGGGGATGGGGGAGAGCATACACACATCAATCATTTTGTGAAAATAAACAACTTTGAAAGAACAATCATAAAATAAAACACTCTTAAGAGTATGTATCTAAGTCAAAGTGTTTATTTTATTGCACCAAAGTGAGATGTTTATGAAATTTTGGCCCCTTGGCCTTATTTGAAAAACTTAACAAAAACTTTCACAAACAACTAAGTATAAAAACAACTAAATTATTTTTAGGCACCACACAAAATGTTCAAGAATTAACCACTTTCAAAATTTTGTCTTTTCCAACTTGTGCCCTAAAATTTTTAGAGGGTTTTTGTCTACCTAAAATCCCAAAAGTAAAATTAGAAAACAAGATTTCAAAATAAGCTCTTGGGTATCTATTTTCTATCTCAGAGACCGATGTATGTCCACATAGGGATCGATATTGATTCATAAAAATTGATGTCAGTTGGTTCATAGAGAGGTTGACACTGGTCGACAAAAATTGACATCAGTTCCTACAAAAACATAAGAAAATAGAACACATTTTTTCATAAAACAAATTGTTATCAAAATAAATATAAAAACCCAAAAGCTCTCTGGATCCTATAATAAAAAGGTCAATTAGATAATATGCAAGTTTAAAAACACATAATAAAAACTAGAAACTTTCAAGAAAAACCCATTAATCACATTTTTTGTCATGTTCAGCCCTTCACACAAGAATCAATGTTGGTTCTAAGGAGATTGATGTCGGTCAAACATAATCAATGTCAGTCTCTGTGTAAACTATGTGTTTCTCAAAAAACTAAAATACATGAAAAATGAAGATAAAACTTGAATTTTAAAGACTTTTACGCATTCATTATAAGATCTAAGTGATGGATATTATTAGTCTCCTTGATTGTATGGGATGCATGGTCCCATCGAGTGTGCCAAAAATGTATAGTAAGAATCCAAATCAAGTTAGTCCATGCATTAGTAGAGAAAACCCTAAATAAGCATAAATGACACAACGTACTAAGCTTGCTCCCTCATGGGGTTTTGGAAATGAATTCTAAGAGATATTGAAAGAATGAATACTACCATCAAACCTTTCCAAGAACATCCCTACTTCTAAAAGTGGCCAAGAAGCATGATTTTCCTATGATTTGGTGCTCCAAGTCTTTGTCAATGATGAGTAAAAAGCTTCTCCATCATCTCTCAATGTACCAATGGCTTAGGCTCACGAATTGGATCAATGTGTGCAAATAGTTGAAGCTTTTATATTGCAATTTATTCATAGTAAGTTTGCATGAATGAAGCTTAAAAATGGTAGAATGGCCCTCTTATTTATATATTTTTGAAATGGATCAAAATCAACCATGACCATCCATCTTGAGATCAAAATGTGTGGCCATGAATCAATTCAAATTTGGAGGGATAAGCCATAAATATCTTCATTAATATTTGGAAGAATGGGACATTAATGAGACATAAGAGGGCTTAAACCTGATATTTGTTTCATTAATGGATTATGCATGCCACCCCATTGATGATTTCATAGGGTGATGCGAAATTGAATAATGAATTTCTAATTAATAGATTTTCAATAACTTCCATGGATTTTTTAATTAAGCTTTTAAATTGGTTTAATTTTCTTAAGTGGGCTTAATTAAATTTTTATAATTCTTTGGAAATTGGTTATTTACTTAATCAAATTGGTTGAAATGTCAATTTATTGAGTCATAATTTGACTAGATTATAATTAGAAGGTGTTAGTTGTGTATGAAACAATTCCCCATTTAGAACTTTGTGGACAAAAAATAACACAAGCACGTGATGTGTGCTTTCAAATTAGAAGAATTTAGTGGTCCATAGCATCATTTTACATGGTCAAACTTTGACTTGAATTGATTTGAGAAAAGATAATAATAACATAAAATGCATTGACCCATTTAGGGATAAATTATCCTAAATCAACACCTGTATGTGATAAGCTCAAACCATTTAGTGCATTTTAGTGATTTTGGCCCAGATTGTGCATTCCCAAAATATTGTTTAGGTTGATAATTTTAGCACAATAGTGATAGGAATTGGATATCTACAATAGGAAGAATCCCAAGTTTTGGGATGAAATTTTGGATTATATTCAACATTCCTATAAGAGGGATGTGTATTATTCTAATAGCAAAACTTCTTTTGAAACTTGTTTTGGGTACTTACCTCCATCTTCATTTTATGTTGTTTTCAGATAGCCATACAAAGGCAATGGGAAATTAGATCAATAAGTCTACAAAGTTGAAATTTTCATTGAGAAGATGCATAAAATTCACCTCCAAATGCAAGAGAGTTTGAAAGAGTCACAAGCCAGGTATAAATAAAGACATGATCAGCATAGGGATGAATATGGTATCCTTATTTGGGACAAGGTATGGTTGTACTTGAGTAGATAAATTCTCTAAGGTAAGTCTAAGAATATTAAACCTCTTAATTATGGTCTATTTTCAATTTTATAACAATTGGGAAATAATGTTTTTATACTTGATTTTTCTCCTTATAGGAAGAGCTATTCAGTTGTCAATGTTGAGATCTTATGTCTTTTTAGCCTTCTATGTTAAATAATGAAGATGAAGAGTTGTTTTTACCTTTAATTTAAGACATTGCTTTGGATAACGAGTTAGAATTGGAGGAGTATATTTTATTGTTGAATAAATAAAGGACAATGTAAAGAGGAGTGTAAGATCATTGGTTGGATGGGTTAAACGGTTGGCTACCTGAACAAGCCAAATGGTATTCTAGAGAAGATGAAAGGAAGAAATTTCCTCACCTATATAATTTATGAAGTTTTTAGGGACTTAGAATCCTCAATTTGGAAAGGATTGATCCAAATTCAGACCTTAATGTACTAGTCATGTATACTATATGTTTCCACTATGCGAAATTTTATGTAATTCATGTTTGTAAGACATTATTTTAAGGCATAACATATTTGAAACATCAAATCAGATATTTTACAATGGTAGAGTCAATTTAGGGGTGATCCACACTTATTTATAGTGATGAAGTCATAGAGCTTGTGATCTTAAAATGGAGGGGTTTGATATATATGATGCAACTATCAGTCTATACAAGTTGTAGTTGTGTAACCAATGGTATACACATGTGATGTGTGTGTATCTTCCCTAATAGTTTCAAAAAATTTAAACTAAAAATAGTTATGGTTTTTCCAAAATACAAAGTACAATAATAGGAATGGTTGTAAACATTTATAATTCTCAATAACTATTCATTTGAGCCTTCACAAACTCCAAATTTGAGAGAGCATAAATTTAGGAGTTTTGCAAGGCAAATGATATCATAAAATGCAATGAGAAATATTGAAGTTAGATTCACATTGCAAGTTATATGTTTGAGTATTTTTTCTTATTGTCTCATTATTTCCTAGTTGTATATGTTTGGTTCAACTATGTTAGAGTTCTAGGAGTTGTTTAACAAATTTAGAGTAATCTTGTGTACAAGTCTTGGATATAGTGGTAGTGATATATTTTTTCCATGAAGGCCATGTTTGGCAGTACCTTGTACATTTCTTGATTTACATTGAGGAAAGGGAGTGTAATTTCCTCACCCACTAGAGTTTTCCCTAGACTAGGTTTCTCTAGGATAATTTTTTTTCTTTGTTTATTCTTATGCTTCATGTTCATAAATAATATGTTGTACATTTCATTTCTACCAGTCATTTATCTTTGTTTTATCATTACAAATTTCCTAAAAGATTTATCCTCCAATAAAATTTGTTGAGCTAAATGTCATAAAAAACCATGATGGTGAAGCTTAATTTGGAGTATCCACCTAGTTTAAGGATTACCATATTTAAATTCCTCTTGAAAAATTGTATGATTTCAAAAAATGAAACTCAATTATGAGTCCACACAAAAACGTTATGGCCTTTGCAAGGCTCATGTATTTGACCAAAAAATGATCTTGTGGGCATCTCAAGATGATGTTAAATTTATTCTCTCAAAATATAATATAATTTTTATGAAAATGTATCACCTCCATGAGAGCAAAAAATTCTCAAACATGAAGGACCATGTTACTTTCTTGGGATGCACCTACATCACACTACCCAATTTAATTAATTTATGAGTTTAATGCTCATAGATAAGATTGAGTGGTAGAACCATATTTCTAATTTGAAGAGAAAGGCTATGACTTGCCCTTTCACCATGTTAGCTACATCAGTGAGTTTCAATTTATATTATTTCATATTTTTCCTACTAACTATTAGATTATAATCCATATTCCTATACTAATACACTTTATTTTTCACCTTTTTTGTCTCCAATTCAACATGGGGCTTTGCCCATATGCTATTGATCTCCACTTATATGATACCTTTTCCTTAATCTTCACTTTATTTATATTTATTTTTTCAGTCTGTATTTGTAATTTTAGGCCGGTCACCTCTACCAATCTCCACATGCTTCTCATCATCATATATTTATTATTTACCTCACTCTATCTCATCTTCCTCTTCTAACCTTATCTACCTTTGAACTAACCACCTTTTACTAAGCTAAAATCATATTTCATTTCTTCAGTTCTCTTGATCTCAAAATTTATTTGGACACATAATGGACATAAACTTATCCATTTTCCATCTCCTTATCTTTAGTTAACTTATATTAAGCTAGTAATCACACACACACACACACAATTCTATTTCCACTTCCTCTTATTTGTCATCCTCCTTAGAGTTATGTGAATTCCATAGGAAAATAATCTTACACTCCATCTGCTCTCAGTTTTCTTTATCATGTGACTCATAAGAGTCTTTTCCTTATCATCTCACTCAAAAGCCGCATCATGAGCATTCAATTGTACTTCCTCCACCTTCACTTCCATACCCTTTAAAGGACATATTTTTATTTCCCCATCTATAATGTTGTCCCTTTGATGACATTAATTTATTTTTTCTTCTTCTTCTTCATGTTTTTTTATCTTAACCACCTTTGTCACCTTGAATAGATGACTACTTTTAACCATAGTAAAGTAGTTTTTCGGATAAACTGTGTGAAATTTTTTAATGTTTCTCAACATTTCAGGTCCACATCTATGATTATGCCTCAAGATAAATTAGAAATTGAATTTATAACTTCTAATTTATCCTAAGGAAGGATCACATATATGGATTCAAAATGTTGAGAAACATTAAAAAAATTCACATAGTTTATCCCAAAAACTACTTTACTATCTATATGGGTGGTGAAAGCACCAAATCTTTACATTCAACCATTTTATTTTTTTATTCTTATTCATTCAACCTCTCTTCATGACAATATTTTTTTATGTTTAAGTCCTTGATTTATTGAATATAGTTCTCATCTACCTAATCATTCAATCTCACCTTTGTCTTTATTTCATTCATGGGAATCCAATTGGGATAGTAGTATTTTAGACCATCCCATTTTTTTGGATAACTAATATAACTTCCATGTTTCTATCTCCCTCATCAATATTATGCTCCTCTTCCAAAAGGATCCACCCCATAAAGGTTATTGATAACCTCATCCACTCACTCTTCTCCTCAAATAAAGTCTCGATTTCTCACATGGAAATATCTCTCTTTTCCTTTCATGGAAATATTTTTTGTCATCGATTCTTAAGCTTAGAACATGAATATTTCACAACCACTCTACTTCATTATTAGGTGTTTTATTTTCCCCGTCAACATTAAAATCACGTGTTCATAACTTTTTACCTTTTTCTTTCATATTTATTTTCTCCTTTACTAGAGATCTTCCCAATACTCAATTGCTTCACCACACAATCTCAAACTTGAATTTTTTAAAGTATTCAATCCTCATGTCTATTAATTAAACTTCAAACTCAATTATCCATCTCAATAACTCTTCAAGGCTCTCTTTTCCCTCTAAAAAAAGAGTTATTAGTATTGGGATCTCCATTTTTTTCACCATGACCTATACTGATCTTGTTTCATTTTTTGTATCTTCTCATGTTTGCTCTATGAGATTATTTTTATTAACAACCATATTTTTATTTTATTGATGGAATCCTTTATAAGGCATCAAATATGGACACCATGTCTTCTAGCATCTTTTTTACTCCTACAATATATGACTCTTGATCACTTTTTCCCATTTTCTCTCATTCTTTCTTAAGTATCTATATAGGATTCTGACTTGCTACCTCACTCATGAAGACACCTAATTTTGTATAATTCCCATTTAAAAAGTGCATATTTTCCATTCATTTATATGCTTAGTCCACTTGTGTACACACAATTATTTTCATACACTTACACCCCACATTAGAGTCTCTTTGGTTGTGATTCATCTAAATTTCCTAATATACACCTTAGATATGTTAAGTGTTAGCATCAATATTCCATCTAGTCATAGTTTGTTCATCTTGGTCTCTATTATAATCCCTTTGCCCTCAAGGTTGGAATAAAAAATCTATTGATTATGTCAAGTGATCATACTTGATGACCCAACAATTCTAACCGTTACCCTTTTTTGGTCAATTCTTCCTTGGCCTAGTCCTCATTCCTTGAAAATCACTTATCACTATTATGTAGGGTGATCATATTTTAAAAGTATCATAAGAAACCCTATATATAAAATATACCCTAATTTATTTCATATGTAATCTTATCATCTCTAATTAAATTTAAGTTATTGAGTTTCATATTGATCAAATCCATTGCACACTTGTCAATAATATTGCACATTGTGTCTGCATTATATCAACATCAATGTAAGTCTTGTATCATAAAATGTTGTGCCAAATTAAGTTATAGTGAAGCATATAGTTTCACTTTATTATCTATGGAGATTAGGTGAAGTTGTATCTCTCATTGGGTTTGGATTCACTCACAAACACTAGAACTACATTGACTTTGATTCCAAGCATGAAGAATATGTAGCTAAAACTCCTTATAAGGTTACTTGAGTTGACTAACTTATACACACTTTTTCATGTATACATTTGTTGACTATTAGGTCAAGATAAAATGGGAATAAAATCATGAAATTTTACATGTAAAATTAAATAAGAAAATTAATATTCCATATTATTCTTAGTTTATGACGCATCCCTAAAATTTAAATAACCCAAAAAAATGGCAAAGGTTAAAATTGGCATAGAAAGCTATAATCAAATGATGGAATCAGTTGAACATAATACAACACAACAAAGTTTGAATAAATATTAAGGTCATGGTACACTATAAAAGGGTCATAACAGTGTCACAACATAATATCATCACAAATAATCATGCTTTCCAAGATCCTAAAGGATACATGGGAATTAAGGGATTCTGGATATTGCCTACAGATGTTTCAAAAAATATATTCAAATAATATCTTGGAAATAATTGAGATAGAAGTATGCCTAAAAAATTTTAGAAAAAATTATATTTTACATATTTGGTTGAACAATTCATCTCCATCTTTTTCATAATTATATCTGATAAATAAAATAATGAGGGTGGTTACGCTAAGAGGGAACTCAAAGACTATGACCTGTCCTACTGAAAAAATAAGAGGATTACTAAGGCTTGTATAATATGGGAATACCCAATATAATTTTCATAGTATGTGCTCACTTCAATTCAATAGTATATTACTATATTGATTGACTTACTACATTACAATATACAATCCTCTCTATTTATAATAAGAAGTAATACTAAAATAGAAAATAAGAAGTGGAGTTACAACATCACATAGTTAACTCTACCTGAGTTAACTTAATAAAATATGAATATATAAATATTGCACCAACACCCCTCCTTTAAGTTAGAATCATGGATGTATAAAGCATAAAATAAATTGGTCCAAAAAATGATGTCTAATAAGGTACCCATATACAAAATAATCCCTCATAAAAAATATAAAAGGAGAAAACCTATAGGAAAAAACTCATCTCTAAAAGAGAGATGAGAGAAGGTCTAAAAGGCCCTGAAAATGGGTCATGTAAACTAGTCCTAATGAGGTACCCATGTACAATAATTACATACTAAAAAAAGGGGGTCTATTGAAATGGTCTCTCAAAAAACTAGAAAGAAATAAAATTAGTGATTGAAGTTATTGAAATATGTAACAAGACATCCAAAAAATAAATACAACAATAGAGTATTACATCAAAATGTTGAATGAGGATGGGTTGATACATCACAAAAGTGTGCAATAGGTGAACTAATTTACCATAAAATCACACACTGGGTGGGTTAATCCACCACACAAAACACAATTAAATGGACAACTTATGAAGAACTCAAAAATGTATGAGTGGTCTCAATCCACTACTTGATCCTTGAAGAAATGATATATGTTGGGGATGCCAGATAGTAATACTACCAAGTGAAGTGTCAAAAGTATAAAGGATTTCATGAAACTAAAATTCCATAAATTAAATAAATTACTTGATGTAGATGTTGAGGATGTGCCACTATGAGGAATTTACTTGTAAAATCCTAATGAAAACATTATAACCACACATATGCCTCATCCTCCACCCCCCCACCCACCATAATGTTGAATGGGTGAAGTGGATGAAAATATATTTATGAATGGTTTGAATTCACTATTAAAATACTAAATAATTAATCGATGTTGGGAATGCCAGATAATAATACTTTCAAGGAATGTCAAAAATACATATTTTCTCCAAACAAGGGAGCACTACTATATAGTATGAAAAGTGTTTGGATGATGCAAATGAATGGTATAACACCACCTATATAATCCTCTCAAATATCATTGATAATGCCACCACAACTAATTTGAATGGTATAAGAATATGTATACATGTGATGTGAATTCCATGTACAAAAATAGGGCATCACATGAAACATCTGAAAAAAAACGCATGCTTGATATAAGAAATATTTATACTCTCATACCTGATTTAAGGTACATCAAAAATCATGTGTCACTCAATGTTATCATGAAGAGTGTAGTGAAAAAAATTGGAGTTGAGGTTGCATGAAGTGGTCCCAATGAAGTTGAAACATTTGCTTGATAACCAATTTGTGGTGAGCAGTCCAATCAACAAGATAGATAGGTGAAAAAATGTCTTGTGAGTGTTTACCAATACCTATTCCTAAGTGACCCATGGAACTAAGTATACATGAGATAAAACCAATGGTTTTCTTCTCAAATGAGCCAAACACATATTTAGATGTATTGAAGTGCAATGCGCATCAGGTGCAATAACATTTTCTTTAGATTTTAAAGGTAACTCAAGATTTGGTAGGTCAAACTATAAAAGTGCAATAAGTGGATGCATACTACATTGAAGAAAATGTAGAAAATCACATGATGGACTAGTCACACTGGAATGTGTGTCCATAATGCCAATTTGATGTTGTAAATGTGTGACTATGTCCTATAATGAGTGAGATAAATATGGAGTTTTGATTTTATTTTTTCCTATTCTCTTCAAATAATGTGACCATGTTCTAATAAAGTAAACATAACTCATAAAAAATCATATCATTTTCTAACTATGGGTTATTATTGACCTACATGAGGGTGAGGAGGTCTTGGCATGGAGCCATTGCAATACAACAAAACAAAGGCCTTGAAATGAACCTCAAATAAAAAATAAGATCACAATGCTGGAAAATCCATAAAATTCATGTTTAAACAATTTGGATGTGTTGAAAAAATTACTAATTCATAAATTTCATCAAAAAATAAAAGTTTGTGAAAACACATAATATAACTATCTACAAAAAGTTAGCTCAACCCAGAGTTCTTTTATTTTTGGCACAAAATTTGATGACACTAAAAATTCCACAAGGATGCTAAATCTATTATTGACATAGAGTGATAAATGGTTTTGGAGGCCATGATCTACCTTTAATTAAAATTTTAAGTCAAATAGAGCACTTTTATTTTTGCATGGTTCCCAAGGCAGCCCAAAACTGCCATACAGACATCAAATCAACATTTGGTGTAGAAGGACAATTTGGTTTAGAGGCCAAAAACTACAATCTATTAAATGTTTAGATTTAAAAAAATACACAATTCTGAAGGAATTCTAAAACTGTGATACAAATACTAAATCAACACTTGACATAAAAAGATAGTTTGTTATAAAGGCCAAGAACTACCATCTGGTAATTTTAAAAATAAAACAAAGAACTTTTATTTTTTATAGACCCTTTTTACCCTTCATAAATGCATTTAAAAATAGATATTATCTAAGGAACAATACCGAGATGGTTTGATGGCTCATAAATGAATTTGTAATGAAATCAACAATGGAGAAGATGTCTTATGTAGAATTAATGGCTCTAAACCCATTAAATTTTGTGAATACCCATGATAGTCTCCAAAGTATTCACTCCCTCCAATGTAATATTATATTAATAGATTGATTGACTTGTTACTTTACAATGTACAAGCCTCTATATTTATAATAAGGTGTATATTGCCAAAAATAACTTTATAAAAATATCAAATAATAACTAGAGTTTCAACATCATAAATGTGTAGTTGCAATATTGCATAATTAAATCTTCCTAAGTTAACTCAATAAAAGGTTAATATATAAATATTACACCAACAAGGTTAGTAAATTTAGTGAAAAACTACAAGATTTATTTAATGTTATATTTTATGAGAATAGATATGTTGAATATTTATCATAAATGTTTAACAATTTGATCTTATAAATGTCTTCCAATTTTTTTGAACTATTTAAAATAACCTTTGACAAAGGAAAAATAATTGAAATCCTCTCCCAAAACTTTTGTGGCTAATAAAGTAAAATTGAATGATAATAAAAAATAGTTGAGATTCAAGAAAATATTATTATAGCTTTTCAACAAGTCATTACTAAACTCCAACATATGAACAAGGTATCAAAGGATTTTTAAACCCTTAAAATAACTTTCCACCAAGATTGAATATGTGGATACAACTTGGTCAAATGTGGTTAAACGTAGCCAAAAATCTAAACCCCTAGCTATGGT
Organism: Torreya grandis; assembly: GCA_037957365.1. Lineage (NCBI taxonomy): Eukaryota > Viridiplantae > Streptophyta > Pinopsida > Cupressales > Taxaceae > Torreya > Torreya grandis. The sequence goes on along the minus strand of JARHVA010000035.1, from coordinate 9,196,669 downwards.
GCATGCAATAATATAATAAAAAGTGTAAGAGGAAACATAAAGGCAACTCAAGTCCATTAATCTTAAATATAAAGGATTAAATAAAAAATATAATCCACTTAGCTTATCTAAAATTTCTATTCACAATGCTTTGGGATAAAATGACATCATCCTAGAAAGAGTTTGGTTCACTCATGACCATTACATTATCATCTGGTTCATGAAATCTCAACATAGGATTTAGGCTCTTTAGTCCAAAAAAATTGTTTCATCCTTTAAAAAATGATTCACATGGATGAGAATCACATATGAATTCAATATGAAGATTCAAAAGATAAAAAAACTAAAGATGTTTAAAGTTAGGAAGCATGGGATGTGGGCAGTCATTTGGAATGGTAGAGCATGGATTAGGGATGCACCTCTTTTGGGATGGTTTAAACTATTCCATCCTCCATGGGATGGTTTAATATTAGTATTCTCAGTCAATTACATTATGGAATTATAGGGGTTTAATATTATTCTCAACAGGTTCTATAGAAGATTTAATCCACAATACATATATGATCTTCTTTATGGAAACTCACAAGACCAGTGTGTAATCACCTCATTATTTATTTAGGCTACTCTTGGATATTAGTGCAGAGCCCAATGTAGACATCAAAATTTGGTATAACCCATCTTTAATTTCATTTATTTTATATTTGCACATATAGACTATTGATAATGAATCAGTATTTGTTGGCATATTTGTTTGGGTCTTTTCTCTATATTTCATATGTTTATCCATTTGTCATTCTTGTTTCCAAAATTTTCATGGGGATCCCCAATTTTGGTCTTTTATCTTTTTAGTACTTTTTTGACAAGTTTATTATTTCTGGATAGGTCCACGCCTATGGACCTATCAATGAAGTATAGACCTATCCAAGCATAATTTATGGAGTTATTTTAGGTCATGTTTCATTTAAATCTTTATTTTTTCCTATTGAGTCTTGTTGGGATAGATTTTTTGGGCCAAAGGTCTCCTAAATTTGAAGTCAAAAATTTTGTAAATACATAGCTACTCTAATGCATTAAGGAAGGCACTCCACACTCTCAAAAGCTATACAAATATTTGTTGTTTTATCTATAGAATTTCCAAAGCTAGATTCAAATTTTACAAAGGATGAATTCATTTTTTTTAATGATGCCAAGGATAAAATAAGATGAGGAACATCTTTAATTTCATTCATAATTTCACACATATATGTCAATAGGAGAACTACATTCAATTTTGAGCCCTCTTCACATTAATGTAAATGTAGTGCAACACTTGGTCATTAACAAGGATTGACTGAGGTCATTCTAAATTAATACACTTTTCTTGAATGCCACCCCACCTCCCCCCCTCCCCTCCCCCCGCAATTGACACCAATTAACACAAGTGTATGTGGTGAAATGATCAATTCTTTCACTATAGTCAACTAGACAAGACCACAATCAAGAAATACATCCAACCTATGCTATTGTATAGAAAGATTGAACCTATAGATGAATGTCTTCTAATTATGTTTCTGATTTTGAGCTATCATACTTTTGTCTTATTCTACCTTTCATTATCAAACACTAGTCACAATCAATGTGGATAAATCTATAGTAAGAAAACATAAACTACCTCCACTACTATCCAAAAAGTGCGGACCTATCCCGATAAAATTAGAATTTCTATCCCTAATCCTTAGTTGTGATATTTATGCCTTGATGGTTTTAAGATGATTGTACCCAATCTCAGAGCATCAGAATCCATGAATATAAGATCTTTTCTTTTCCTTTTAATGTTTTCCAAAAATAACATCTTACTACATTTAACAAGTTGCAATTAGAATTATTGTCATATTGTATATATTTAGCATTCTAATTTATTAAACAGTTTTATGTTTATTATATTCACACAATTAAAAATAGGATAAAACATATTGGTGAACATGTTTTCTTTTTTAATATTTCTTTGTTTTTTCAATTTTTGTTATAGGGTTTTAGTTGAATTCATGATTCCCATACACTAAAGATAAATTTTATTGTCCTTTACTATATTTTATTGAGAATTACTCTAATATTTCTCTTTGACCTAGGGGGTTTAGATTGAATTTCATATTTCCATGCACATAAATATTTAATTTTGTTGTCTTTCAATTTATTTTTCTTTGTTTGTGTGCTTTCTATAAACTATGTTCTGATAGTTTTAAACTCATGGGAGCTATCATTATGGTAAAAATGGTCCTTAGTTTTTCCTAAGACATTGTGTGAGGGGTAATTATCCAATACTCAAACCATGATATATATATATATATATATATATATATATATATATATATATATATATATATATATAATTTTTCGCATACCTCACAATATATCAGAAACACCTAGCTTTTAATTTTCAACCTTAGGAAGCCTTTTGATTATTTGATATTGTAGTGCACCGATAAGCAATTAACTGAGAATTTACTATAAATATAACTTAAACATGGGATATCATTGATATAATATAGTTAAATCCTCTATTATTTAGTTCCCTTTAGGCCTTGTTCACTATTTTATGCCTGGGATCATTATATCTAAAAGATTACAAATAAAACACACCTTGCCAAGTCACACCCATTAATATCTTGTATTTTTTGGTATGATAAATTATTTGTTATGATTAGACTTAATGTTTGTAAAAATTTATTTATTTTGGGTCAACAAACATATAATGGCTTCTAAGTATGAAATTCTTAATGGTGTTCATCCTTTAGATTTCCTCCTCTTTACCAATGTTATACCTTGTGCTTATGATAATGGATAGACTAATAATCACACTTGTACAATTATTAAGTCTTATTATATCAATGAATAATATTATTGTGATTTATATGATTATGATTATTAGTGTGGTTATACAATTGAAAATCAAGATGATTGGTACAGTAGTGAAGATTATAATGAAGAGGAAAATGAGTACACTAATTCAGAAATTGAAAAGCTAATATCCTCTATTTCTCCCTTGTACTCCTTTTTTCATATATTAAAAAAAAATTGATAATGAATATATTATTTCCCTTAATATCTCCCAAATATATAAATTTTAATAATTAACCATTAGCACACATTGTTTACCTCTTAAATTTACTACTGCACCATACCACATTAATTAGTATAAACTAAAAAAGCGCAAGTCTTGCATAGAAATGGATAATAGTATGAATGATTGTGTTATTCCATCCATTTCCCTACAAAAGGTAAATTATGTACATGTATATAATATTATACATTCTTTTTTAGACATGGTTAATGATATATAGGACTGTGATATCTTTATCATCCCTTAGAAATGATAAATAATGTTGAAATATCCAATGATACTTTTTCCCTTTTTGTGTAAATATCAAAAGATAGAAATGAATGTGATGAACTATATTCAAAATTTGATATTATCACTTTAGATTCACATAGTGATAATAATAAAATATTATACAAATACTTTCAATTTAGTCATGCTATATCCATAAAATGTGATTCTCATGATAATGCCACTTTTGATGACTCCCACTCTTCTCCTAAGTCAAAATAATCTAATGAGATTCAATGTGATGGCATTTCTTCTATACAAACTTAATGTGATTAAAATACTATGATAGGCAATGATTATAACATATGTACTAATTATTCCTCAGAATACAACCTAATCCAAGCAATGATGGTATTCATGATACCTTCATACCAATGTTTAAAATAGACAGGCAATTATAACCCATGAGTGAGAATTTTCAAACCATTAATTCTCCCACTAGCCATATTGTGTCTATGATGCATGTTATTGGTGATATTTAAAGACAAGTACTTTATCTCACTTTGAAAACTAGATCATGTTGTGGTAATATTAAATATAATGTTATTTTAGGACAACCCTTTACCTGAGTTAGATAAAAATATCCATATCCAAAATATTTTTTATGTTTATACTTTTATTTTTTGATGGTCACAAAGATCATTATATTCATTTAGCTTAACATATGCTTTATTTTGTATAATGGGGTAATGATAGATGAATTATAATTAAATATTTTCATAGAATCCTCACAAGAGATGCTTTGGATTGGTTTTAAAACCAATCTAGTGGTTCCTTACCTAGCTTTAAAATATTAGAAGATGTGTTCTGATCAAATTTTCACATACACATAGTACCTAAATTCACATTGGAACATATACAAATTTTGAAACATGGCCATGAAGAGCTTATCTAATATTGGATTGTGTAATCTAAGACTACTTTGCATTCTTTATCTTATCAACCCTCATATTTAGAAAATCAATTCATATTTAGTAGAGATATTTTGTCTCCACTCAAAGAAAGATCCATGCATAAAATTTATACATATTTTGAGGATTTATACATGGACATGTTCAAATATGGATGTGATGTAAATTATACATCACATAAGGATACTAATAAAAATACAACAAGGCCATCTTCACATAAGAAGGAAGTTACCAATAAAATAATAAAATCAGATTTAATGTCTAAAAGAAAGAGTCCAATTAAAGTCTCTCATAAGATGGATGAATCAATGGAAATAATTACAATAAAATAAGATAAATTAAGGAACTCAATAAAGGGAAAGAATCAATTTACAAAGCACTACTAATAAGAATAAATCTACTTTTAATAAGAGGAAATCACTTCAGTTTGAAATATTCATAGATCAACCATGCAATATTTTACCGACATTGTTGGATGAGAAGTTAATCACTCTCCCTCCTAATTACTATCATCCTTATCACCATATTTAGTATGAAAAATTCAATCCATTTTTAAATTATCATGGTATTAATGGACATGGAGATAATGATTTTTATGCATTATGAAAAAATATTTCATAACTTAAAGATAAACGGATTATTACATTTGGAAAATTAGACAACAAGATTAAAAAATCCACTTTTTCATCCTCTCCTACCTCTTCTTCTACCAAGACCAAGTTATCTTAGAATATTCCTAACAAGGAATCAATTGTCAATCAATCTCTTATCAACACTAAGTATAAAGAAGAAATTGTTGTAGATAATATGCAACAAGATAATACATGCATAGTAAAATTTCCTCAAAGTGTGGGATATAGTGAGATATATTTTGAATATACAAATGGATCATATATGGGACATATTATTTTAATAATCACTTTGGGACTTAAGAAAATAAATACACTATGGGTTGTATAACCTACTATTTCATAAGGAACGTAATTTTGGGATATCCATGGTTACAAAAATAAATGAAAAAATGAATAAGAATAATACAAGTTTAGATTTCAATTTTGAACAAGGTTTATTAATGTTTATAAAAAATATAACAATCATGAAGGACACTATGGCCCATGATAAACTTACATCTCAAATTACACAGACATGGGTACCAAAGTAAAAGCACCAAACTTCATAGTAGAAATATGAACATGTAATGCATACTTCAAATATATAAAAAGAACATCAATAAGAACCTTTTTGAAAACTAAAAGGGGACACCCTATAATCCATAAATCTTAAAAAATTATCCCCTTATTGAGTCTATTCTAAACTTCATCTTATTTCAAAATTTAGGCTCAATCCACAAAAGTGAATGACAATCAAGTTTCAGTGTTCAAGATTTTTGAAAGCTGTGATAAAACCCACCTTTATTTATATTTATATATATTTCATGGGATTATTTTCAAAAATTCCATTATTTTTGTGCTTCTAAAATATTTATTTACTTATTTTTTTTAGGCACTAACTTTTTCTTTTAGAAAATAAACAATGTCCCAAAGTCATGGAGTTAAAGTCCTAGAGTCTAGTTGGCACCTTCCCAGAGGATATTTATAGTAGGCAATCAAAAATTCCTTTGGGAAATAATTTATAACTAATTAGTATTTTTGTGTATTTTTCAATTCCTAGAGATATCAAATAGTAGCATTATCTAGGAGACCCAATCTAATCATGAGTCATCACTATACTATTATACACTTGATGGCCAGTTTACCCAGACATGTACCCAGATCTATCATAGCGAAGGATGAACCAAAATATTGATCCAATCATGAAACTCCATGTGTATTTTTTACAACTAAAGGATAATTTTCACAAATAGGTCCCATAACTATCAAAGTTTCGTACTGACTAGGAATCTTAATCCAATCATGAAGTTCCACATGTACTTTTTAATACTTAAAGAACAATTTTCATAGTCAGGTCATAATGATATCAGAGAGTAGTATGATCTTAGAGTCTTAATCCAATAATTAAGCACCATGTGTACTTCCATACACCTAGAGAACCATAAAATGGAAAATTCCTACTACACTAAATAAATAACATCACCCCTTGGGACTACCATAGTATAAGTGACATGTGGACAAATCCAAACACATCTTGGGTGCCATAAGGGCAAACATTTGGTGCATGCCTACCACACTCTTTGTATTTATTGGCCCATTTAGGTCAATTATGATTCGACACATGTAAAATTCATATCATTGTTGATTGATCTAATTATAACCTATTTCACAAAATCAAATCTAAATAAAAATAGAAATGACTAATTCAAAATTACACCATGAACTCAAAGATCAAATTATGTCATGATACCTCAACTCCATTACTATAGATATATTTTACATCCCTATAAGGTCCCATCCAAATTAATCTTAAATTTATCTATTCTCTTCAATATGAATTTTTAAGATCCCTCTACTTAAGTATGTTTGATATTTCCTAAGGCACATCCCTATATAATCCTGCACACAAGAGATAAAGTTACAAGAGAACTATGAAAATATCAAAAAATTAAGTAGGAGGTCATGCCAACCTCTACCTTCAACTCTAATATAGAGAAAGAGTTTAGGGACACCACATTCCTCCAATGGATCACGTGTTATAAGCACTATAATGAGATATTCAAGGTAATTGAAGGCATCTAGAGGCCCAACAATGATGACAACCCTGAGGAAGTTGGTGTTGACTTTTCTAATGAACTCATTGCTCTCAAAATGTTAGGCCTCTACAAAGCTACTTTTAAACATGGGGCTTACCCCTATAGAGATATTTTTGCTAACCTAATGCGGACATCTAAAGGCAAAAATGATGTTGTCCACTCACCTAATAAAAAACTTAGAATTGTAGACATCTATAAGGCTAATTACAAGAGATACTATAATCTCCAGGAATATAACATCCCCTATGACAAGGACGTTACTATTAGTTGGTTGAAAACACATGACATTTATGAAAATATGAAGGATTGGGCTAAATATACTAACCATTGGGTCAATAAGGAGGATCTCAAAGCTTACACCATCAATACTTTCAAAGAAAGGGGTCAAGTTGACATGTTGTTTAACCATTTATATGGGTCAAGTGACATTGTTCATGTGAATAAGTATTGGGTCCCTTTTCTCAGCATCATCCTTGAAGGTAAGCATATTATAGCTCTTGGGGACACCATTACCTTCAATCTATCTTAGCAAATCCCTAGGATTCATTCCATGGGAAAATTATACATGATACAATATCTGGTAGACACTACTTATACCACCATTGATTTCAAAAGCACTCATTCCCTTAGTGTACGCCTGCAAGTTCCCATGTTCATGTGGTCTTCTCAAAATTGTATATCCACCACTTTAGACATCACATTGGGGACATTTTTGACCATTTCTATCCCCTTATATACCTAGGGATTAGTGGCAATCCCATGCTAAGATTATTATAATATATGAAGTGTACATCCCTATAAAATTCACTTGCTAGTACTACCAATACCACATGGTAATCTAGATAAAAATCATTTTGGGACCTCCCTTTAAGCTACCCTACATAGTCTTAGACAATCTAGTATAATAAGAGATCACTTTCTATCTCATCAATGGCATATCTTGCCTTTGCCTCAACAAGAGATAAAATTCCTATAGCCCACTCCCCATAATCATATGGTGCCATGAATATAAAATATTTCTTACCATTTAGGACATGACTACACACAAGGACTTATTTAATCTTCCCTTTGATGAGGATAGGCAATGAGATCCTCATGGTAGGGTTAATGTTTATGTGTAACATTACTAGGATAGGTTAAGCACTAATTGCCACCATGAAAGCCACTCAAATGATTCCTTACACCTCAACCCTAAAAATGATGTCAAGGTGATTGCCAATATGGAAGAATCACAACTCTCTATGGATCAATAAACATAGACTAGAGGAAAGGCTTAATCATCCATAACCTTCTAATGAAATCCTAGTGACTGGTAAGAGGATCTCCAAATTGATTCTACAAGGGATCCCCACAGTGGCCACTCCATTATATTATTCATCAACTCCATCTATAGTGACCTCCTAAGTAGACAAATCTCATGCTACATATGCCATTTTTTTCTCTAACATCTCAGAGTCTCAACATAGTTCCCATTGAGATCAACTTTTAGCATTTGTAAAGCCTTCAAATCCCACCTTAGACATATCAAGATAGCAACCCATAACCCCTCCTATTTTTCTAACCTAGGTTCAACCTTACCCTATGTTCTCCCCTACAATTTATTCTATAGGTTAACTTATTTTCTTAGATTTTATGGCTCATGGTTATTTTGGTCTTTATCCCCCTCTAATTTATGTTGCACCAACATGAACCACTCCTACAATAATTCTTTGGCTAGACCCTGTGATTGGTATGGTCTTTGTTAGTGCTCCATTTTTTTACCCTACTGTCATAGTGGATCCTATAAGTTTGGTTCTTCCCATTGCTTTGTCTTCCCCTATAATCCATTTGATCCCAAGTTTGTAATTATCCCATAATTTTTTGTCCTTCAGTGCTCCAAAGAGTTCAATTTTTATATTCATGGGAAACCTACCAACTTCGAGTGTCATTAGGGTATACACCAAGAACATATCTACACCTAGGGCCCCTTCCAGTTATATTCTTCCAAGTGTGGTAGTGCAACAAACAATCCATCAACATAATATTTGTAAGTTCCCAAGGTTGATTTTCACTAAGCCATCAATGCAACCTCCTCTTACACATACAACATCATCTTGGGCCTCCATCTCCCTCATTAGTGATTACATGGTAATTGGATTCAATATCCCCATTTCTTCTTTCAAGGTGAACACTCAGCTCCTGAGTGTGATTGGTCCCCAAGCCTATATGACTCAGGACCAACTAAGATCACACTTATTCCCATAGGTATTTCTCTTGGCCACTCCCCAATTTTCAATCATGTTTTCCTCTTCATATTCCACCCCATTTCATATCCATCCTCCATTCTTAACACCTCCACCCATGCCTTCACCATCCACTTCATCTTCCCTCTCATATTTTACATCCATGGGATCAATATAGGGACAAGGTTGGATAATTCCCTCTAGAACTCAAGGATAAAAAATACTTGAGATGGTCTACCATGGGGACCTAGAAATCAAGATCCAATTTGACAAATATTCTTGAAGGATCAATAGGGAGATTACCTAAACCTTCACACAAGATGGAGACACTATTATATGGAGAATAAATAAATACCTCTTCTCTCTCACAAAGAAAAAGACCCTAATTAAAGAGGAATAAATTGTAGAGGACCCAATCTCTATCATGTGAGCCATAAATGAATTAATATAAAATATCATGGAGGACCGCAAATATCAAGTGAGGACCTTAGATTCCCAAGTCAGGAGCTCATTCCTAGTGGGTCTAATTGGAAAGGTGGAGACCACACTTTTATAATTATTTTCATCCTTGGGGGAGGTGTTTGGATTATTTTAAAGAGTAATGTTCTAATCCAAATAACACATCAATACTTAGATTAGATTATAAGGACTGATAACAAGTGCAAGAAGATAATAATAATCATCAATAAAGGGATGTTTCATGAACTCAAAATTATGCCCTTTATAGATATAAATTTGTATCAAAAATTTACATGGAGTATGATAATTGTGATTTAGGATTTACATGGGGAAATTAAAGTATCCATTAGACCCTTGGATAAAATATGAGACCAAATCATTGCTTACTTGAAGGAGGTGATCATAATTATTATCTTCCACCCTGATTGCACTTTGATTACTGCATATGAATTTTGATTAAACCTCAAAAAATTTAAAACAACCATGAGGAAGAGGGTGTCAAAGAATAATAAGCATGGAGCCTAATATATTATGGCTCTTACCATGCAATACATAACTAGCATCAACTAAGTCAATACAATTAAGGATTCTATTGATCCCCTAAAAAGGGCACATGCTAAATTTTTGATGTAGGTTGAGGTTATATTATAGGAACCACCTATCAACCTACCCAATATTGATAGATAATCAAATATTATTGTGAAGACACTGATATCTCAAGAAGGTACCCAGATGCAATTGGGAAGTGGTCCCCTTCTGGGTACTACTAATGATCTCATTGCTTCTCTCATGGTCCCAAGTGGGAAAGTGGTTGTCATGTTTTATGGGTCTCTCTCTTATTTTTTCTCTTTAGTGGCATGTCATTTTAGTATTTTAACAACTTAACCATGATGTCTTAGAGTGGGATTATGTGAAAATGGGTGGCAAAATTGGTGGCAAAGTTCCTCTCTTTTTTATAAATATTGTCTTGTAGTATTATTTTAAGGTCATATTTTTTTAACCAAAGTCATAAGGAATTAATAAATTTATAAGTTTACATTCTGATATTTTTCATTATATTATGTTGTGTCTACTTTATATATGTCTTCCAATCTTTGTGGTGAATGGAGGATATTGATGTACAATATTATGATATGAGTATGTCTATTATACATGTGTTTACTTAGGATAATTTATATGTTATTCTAATTAATTCATGTGTTTTATCTTGCTTGAAAAAATAATTATAAGTTTTTTTATCTATTAATAACAATCTTATAGGTGTTTAAGTATGGAATTAAACTACATGAACTAAGCACATAATGCTTCCTTTGATTCCCTTATTTGTATGGTTGAAGTTTAAGTTGATTTGAAACTCAAAATACAATGGTAAAACTATAGTTGGGATCATACTTAGTCTTAGACATTGATGTTTCCATACTCACCCAATAAACTTTACTTTTCCACCTTACCCTTTCCCCTCCTTTTTGTTTCTTTAGTTAGCATTCAAAATCAAACTTGTGTACTTATAAGTTATGGGTACTATATTAGTGGGGCGATGGATTCTTAGGTTGGTAAGTGTGTTTAAATAGTGTTGAGATTTTGGAAAAATTAGTGTATATTTCATAGATTCATTCCAATAAAATTACATAATGGAGCCCAATACTTTCAATGCATGCCTTGAATTGCATTAGTAGCAGTCCTAAAATGAGAGGGAAAAAGGCCCTTTACTCTCTAGACTTTTGAGTGTACCTAGTTTAATAGATACATTATGAGGTCCCAAATAACACTATCAAATTAAAACCATCATAGGTAACTAATACATGTTTGTCTATCTCTATGAATATAGAGCCATAATTTATTATCACAAGGTAGTCAAAAATAATGATCAATATGGTGTATAATTTTTATTTCCATCAAAATGGTTAGACCGTTCCATGATTCTAAGTTAATTCAATTATGCATATGTGTCAAAAATTAAAATACTATATCATTAACACTTTATTTCATATACAAAAGCATAAAAAAATATCAAAAATGTTAACTAATAATTCCATCACATTATTCCAATGGTCAAATGCAATAACTTTTATAACATATGCCATATATATTCCACATAATCACAATACAATCAAGAACACATGAAATTATATATATATATATATATATATATATATATATATATATATATATATATATATCAAATTTTTAACTTGATAATACAAGTCACTAAATGGCTCCTCGCTAACTACATCTATCTCAACATCCCTCTCACTCAATATGGGGGATCATAGAGACTTGGCCTTGATATCATCTTATTGATACCATGAATGGATCAACTCCTAATCTCACAATCCTCATACATAGTTTTTTTGTGAATGTAAATTTTCATACTCAGGCTTTAATTGAACATGCTAAGATAATAAGTTATGACCTATTTTTATAGCTAGAGTAGGAGGATGCATCTGTTATCTCATCAACTTAGCCCTAAGTTAGTCCTACTCAATTCTAATTGCATATCTCTTAGTTGTTAATTCATATCACTCCAATGTAATTGCTACATATATACCAATGGATATCACAACTTGATCAAACAAAGGGGAAAGTTCACCTACAATCTATACAACATGCTCCATTAACCCACTAAGAATCACCTCACATGGGACATTTTATATTAGCACTTGAAGGGTTGAATCTATGATAGTTATTAAACAATCATCATCTCCTAAAAAATAAATAATAAAATATATAAATGTCAAAGCCATCAAAATAACTAATAACTATCCCTAAGGGTTAGCTCAAGTGGGTAATATCAATGACTTCAGTCACCTAGGTCTTGAGTTCAATTCCTATCGAGCACCCTATGACACATTGAGGCTTAGGGATAAATGCATCACCTACATTCTGAATTGGCCATAGGGATACCTTGAGGTAGGGGTTGAACTTCTCCATGTGTTCCATGAGGATCACAATGAGGCGATTCAGCTATGGATCATTCAATGGACATTATATACGTAGGCCCACACTGATTAAGCTTTAGATGTAGATTACATTTATCCCCAAGGGTTATTTTAAATGGATAGGATCAATGAATTTGATCACTTAGGTCTAGATTTTAATTCCTATCGATCACCCTATGATGCATTGAGGCATAGGGGTAGATGCATCACCTACATTTTGAAGTGGTTATGGGGATGCCTTAAGGTAGGGTTCAAACTTCTCCATGTGTTCCATATTGATCACAATGGGTTGATTTGGCTATGGATCATTCAGAGGACATTATGGACCCAAGCCTACCCCCATTAAGCTTTAGATGTAGATTAAATTTTAAGCCCCAAGAGTTAGCTCAAGTGGATAGGATCAACAGCTTCAGTCACCTAGGTCTTGAGTTCAATTCTTGTCGAGCACCCTATGATGCATTGAGGCTTAGGGGTAGATGCATCACCTACATTATAAAGTGGCCATGGGGATACCTTGAGGTAGGGGTTAAACTTCTATATGTGTTCTATATATATCATAGTAGGGAGATTCAGATATAGATCATTTAGTGGATATTGTAGACCCAGGCCCACCCTTATTAAGTTTCAAATATAGATTAAATTTTATCCCTAAGGGTTAGTTCAAGTGGATAGGATCCACAACTTCGATCATCTAGGTCTCAAGTTTAATTTATATCAAACACCCTATGATGCATCAAGGCTTAAGCGTCAAACTTTTCCATGTGTTCCATATGAATCACAATGGGGTGATTCAGTTGTGGATTGTTCGACAGACATTATGGACCCAAGCCTACCCCCATTAAGGTTTAGATGTAGATTAAATTTGTTATCGATTTGTGAAACACTCTAAATATTTTTTTCTCTACTCTTCACTACTCTATAATTCCTACCTATGATCAGGCTTAGGGCTTGGTCATTCAATGATCCTTGCCTCACTTTTTTTCTTGGTGATCCATTACTTTACCTTGGGCTCTTTCATTCTATATTAGGTGTTTCTCTGAGCTAGATCTGAGATGATTATCACATGAGATTCTAAACTTAAGTGGATGTTGTTCAGGTAAAGAGAGCATGCAAATTTACTAGATGAAGGGTTTGACAGTCGAGCTAGGGTAGATCAAGGGTATAAATTTGAGTCATTGGTAGAGAGTGAGGGTTTCAAGGCAATATTATAGCCACTGATTCAATCCTAGGTTGGAAATTATAAATCTCATGAGTCTTTAGCAAAAATTTATAAGGATTTTTGGGAGGCTTATAGTTGACCCCAATCAGGTCAGATCTAGAGGTCAGGGCATCTTTGGATTTCATTCATTTTGATCAGTTAAGGGTTAAGAATCCCTTAGTGATCAATTTTAAATGTAAAGCTCCAGAGGAGATTTTTAAAATTGAAGATTGGTTTTTGGAGAGGGCTTGATCTACCACTTTGATAGGTTTAGGCCATCTCTTTAAAATTTGCACAAGTGTCTTTCACTGATCTAGGTAACAATTTAGGTGACAATTCAGGTGACGGGTCCACTCCAATTGATGACAAAACTTCTGGGAGCCATAACTTTTGCACCGTAGTTCCAATTGACTCACCGCTTGAACCATTGGAAAGATAAGAATGATAAGAACGTGGTGAGATGGCATGGATATTTTCTCAATGAATTTTGACCCTTGAAAACCCAATGGAAGTGCCCTAAATTTCAATTTTAGTAATGCAGTCTAAAAATAGTAAGTTTCTAAAAATAGTAATTCCTCAAATTCTATATTGTTGTAAATCATGGAAGTCAAACCAATTCATCTCTTTCAAGATTTGTGACCTTCCACATCCTCCCCACACCTTCAAAATATTTATAAATGAAGATGTAATCTGAAATGGAAATCAGACATCTCTTCTCAAAGATAAGCATATGTTTGGGTCTACAAATTTGATCAATAAAACATCTCTTCTCAGAGATAGCATTATTTGAATTGTCTTATTATTGTTTCTTGAATTATCTTTCAACCAAAGATTTTTAAGTTTTGTACAGTGGTATTAGAGCAGTTTGTATTTAGAGTGTATGATCCTGAGGACAAGGTTAGATTATAAGAAGCTTGGGTGGAAAATAGAACTAGCAGACTATCCACCTATTTGCTCCAAATGACTTTAAATGGTGGATAACACCGAGACATATGATCTTTTCAAGGAAATGGTGAATGAATCCCTCCAATAGTAGCAAGCATATATGCTACAAAAATTTGCTTAAATTCTCCAATAAATCTCAATGGGAAATTTTGGCTCCTCATCTGCTCCCCCACATCCTTTCAGTGCCCCAAAACCCTTCAAGGTTTAGGTGAATTTTGATATCCCTACATTTGAAGGAAAAATCAATGCTAATGTAGTAGAAAATTGGTTGGATCAATTATCATCTTATTTTTCTATAAATAAATTCACCGATAAAGAGAAGATCACTTTTGCTCTTTTGAAAGCATCATTACTTGTCAAAAATTGGTGGGAAGTGTACAAAAAGAGATTCAGTGGAGATGATATTGGCCTTGAGATGGAACCTACCTGGGATGATTTCATAGAATCTATAAAGGAAGAATACTACCCCATTGGAGCATATGACGATCTATATATAGAGTGGCAACAACTTCGCCAAGGTAAGGAATAGTCTATTCAAGATTACACTGACATTTTTCATTATCTATCTATGAGATTGGGCATCCAAGAAAGTGAGAAACACAA
Source organism: Torreya grandis (assembly GCA_037957365.1). Taxonomy (NCBI): domain Eukaryota; kingdom Viridiplantae; phylum Streptophyta; class Pinopsida; order Cupressales; family Taxaceae; genus Torreya; species Torreya grandis. Next base: position 9,181,339 of record JARHVA010000035.1, on the reverse strand, counting down.
GGTTATCAAATACCATGGTGGACTACAATGGTACATATGGGGAGAAATGGAACTCTTCAATTTGGAAACCCTTGGTGAAGCATACAAGTTTACAATAAATACTGAGCAGAAGCATGGAAGAATGAATACGAAGAGTTAGCCTTCAAAATGGAAAAGTGACAAAGAAGGTCAAACACGAGGCCAAAATTGGAAGCAAAAGGAAGGAAAGACTGGGAAGTGGTGTGATTATCACAAATCTAGAACTCACTCCAAAAAAGAATGTCGAGCCATCAAGTCCCTACTTTCTGAGTCACAATCCTCAACATCTACTGCTCTACCTCATATAGACCCTGCAGTCAAAGAGGTTGAAGAAGAGGTTATAGATGTTGAGCCTAAAGCCATTGTTACTTCATCATAGACCTATGAGGAGAGGCTAGACAATAAGGAAAGGTTGTTTCACTCTAAATTATGGATGAAAGGTAAGCCTCTACATTTCATTCTTGATAGTGGAAGTCAAAAGAATTTAATCTCTGCTAATATTGTGAAAATCCTAAATCTATCCATGAATATAGTATTGGATGGTTGAGTCCAAGGAGAAACATCTGTGTCACCCACCAATGTCTTCTCTCATATGCAATAAAACCTTCCCAAGATGAGGTCTTATGTGATGTGGTCAATCTAGATGTTTGTGATGTACTCTTTGGTCAGCCATTCATGTATGATTGACATGGCATCTATGAATCAAGAACTCGAAGGATTACTCTCACTCTCAAAACACGGTGCTATAGGGTACCATAGGTACCACCTTCCACATCTGTCTCTCTGATTAGTGCCAAGAAATTGTTCTCATGGTAGTCAAGCCACAAGAATCCAAAAGGGCCAATGTTGCAGCCTTGACTACACAAAAAACACAACAATGGAATCAAATAGATACCAAGTTAAATAATTTCATGGCTTTCCATCCACACACTGATGGTCAGATAGAAATGGTGAACAATCAAGCCTTGCACAGTTCCATAAATCACAGTCCATTCCAAGTATGCATAGAGAATCAAATAAAAGTATAATTGATACACTTGATGAAAAATCTTGATGCAATGGGGACCATTGTTTCTCAAGGAGGCAAGAATGATCTAGGTAACAATTCAGGTGATGGGTCCACTCCAATTGATGATGGAACTTTTGAGAGCCATAACTTTTGCACCATAGCTCCAATTGACTCACCATTTGAACTGTTGGAAAGCTAAGAATGAGGATAACATGGTGAGATGGCATGGATCATTTCTTAATGAAGTTTGACCCTCAAAAACCCAATGTAAGTGCCCCAAATTTCAATTTTAGTAGTTCAGTCTAAAAATAGTAATTCCTCAAATTCTGTATTGTTTTAAATTGTGGAAGTCAAACCAATTCATCTCCCTCGAGATTGGTGACCTTCCACATCCTCCCCACACCTTCAAAACATGTATAAATAAAGATTTAATCTGAAATGGAAATCAGACATCTCTTCTCAGAGATAAACATATGTTTGGGTCTACAAATTTGATCAATAAAATATCTCTTCTCAGAGATAACATTATTTGAATTGTCTTGTTATTATTTCTTGAATTATATTTCAACCACATATTTTTTATTTTTGGATCATTCACTTTCCTAACAACCTTTATTTGAAGGTATTATGGAAATTTATCCATGTGCAAAAATATTTTTTATTGTGGATTTTGATTATTTGATCAACCAGAATAAGATTTTTCAAGCTAATTCTTGAAATCTTGATATTAAACTTTTATTGAAACCATGGTTTCTTGTTGTTAACCCTTTAAATAAAAATCTTTCCATTTGCCCTATTTAGGCAAGGTTGTTGTATCTTCCTCTATATTTCTAAAATGAATCTAGGCTTATAGTTATTGGTAAAGCTTTAGGGGAATCACTAGAAATTGATTCCTCTTCGCTCAATTTCTCTTGAACAACCTTTGCTAGAATATTTTTTTGTTTAGATATCTCTCAATATTTATTAAAGAAGATCAAATTAAATGCAAAAGAGAGGTGTTGATCTCAATCTATTGATTTTTAAGGGATTCATTTTAGATGTAGGAATTGCTTTCAAATTGGTCATGATTTAGCTTCATGTCTTAAATCCAAGAGAAAATTAGTCTCTTCTTGGGGGAAAGAAAATAAAGAGGATCTTTAATCAGTCATTTTAGTTAGTAAACCTAGTTTGTATTCAAGATATATCTTAGAGTCTTTTTTAGAAAAGATTTTAGAGTTTAGTAAAAACCCCACTATATTCTCTTCTCTAAATTATAATATCATTGGATCTAATGTTAAGAGAGAAATGGAATTGAATAGTAAGAATAAATTAGATAAAGGTAAACCCAAAAAAGTGGGTGGTTTGGAAATTTAGGTCTCAAATAAATGGAGTAATCAAGAAGAATGTAAGGTTTTCAGTAATAGAAATAAAGGCCACCTTATTCCTAATTCTCTTGTAAGGACATTAATTTCTCATGGTTGATGAATGATGGAGGAGTAGTAATTTTGGGATTATTTATTTTATTTTTCATTTATTTGGTCTGAAAGTAATTTTAATTTTTTTTAGATGTTTGTCACTTTTATTTTTAGTTAGCTATATTCTTTGATGGTTAATCCATTAAGATAGGCTACTTTTGAATTTTGAGTACCATGTTTATGAGATAGGAACTCATTTAATCATTGATCATCAATCTTAAAAAAATAACTAATAACTATGTAAATACTCTAAAAATATATATACATACTCATCAAATAATAATGATACCTAGTAGATTTTTCTCCACCCACTTTTACTCCTCCACTTTGTCCCTTAGGGGCACCCTCTATCATAATAGGAAATAAAATGGACCATTGACGTGCCATCCACCATAGTATACATGATAAAGTATACCCAAAATTATCTACATTTAGGATCTAGATAATAAGATCCACCTTAGTTAATGGAATGGGTGCCAAATACAATGCACTAGATTGACCTTAATCATCCTCATGTCTTGGAGCTCTCATGAATCAACTCCTTATAACTGGTGCCAAGGATATAACCTATCTGATACCAAACTGATGTATAACATGCTCAAATTGAAATCACTCATACACATCTAACCACTAATCATGAAAAAAACATCTCACATGAATCTAACTTAGTTATAACCCATCCTCAGGCCACCTTAAAAAACATTTTTAGGGTTTCCTCACAATAGACTTTGCTTACAATCAGTCAAGAATCTGTAGACACTCCATAATACCACTTCACATAATAGATGCAATATTGACCCATTTATCCACATACCTATGTGTATGTTCCTATGCACCACAAGGCATCCCTGTTGGTCATGTGATATAAATATTCTCATAATCCTAATAATAGAATAATATGGTTGAACCCGGTCCACCACCAAAGCTCTTTCAAGTAAAGTGATGTAAATTTTTGTATAGGTGGAATAATATAGTCTGGCACTAAGAGTAAATAATACCATGATCCTCTATATCTTGACAAATAAATCAATCCTATATGAAATGGATACACCACACCACCAACAAAAATAAATAATGTTGACAATGCATAGATGAATTTATGAATAATTGTAACATTCAATAATACAATCTTTGACAATAAAATGGTTGTATCACTAACATCATATCAAGCATCCCTAGCCTTATTGGTCATATATTAGGGTTCATATTATGTCCATGTTATCCCACTACCACCTCAAACTGTAACAATAAGTCTCAAAATCCTGTAAATATCCTTAAGTTTCATGGTCATCTCCCTCATAAGGAGACAAAAATTACAAGTATCAGAACCCACCGCTCTACCAATATTTTCATCTCATGCATATCATATGGAATCACATATAATCAGCCAATATGACCAAGTCCATATACATTAAGATTAATTCTCACAGTCTCCATCATATGCATGTACCTAAACTCTTGCACTCGCATATCAACATGTGATCATAAAAACACAAAGTACAAATAAAAAACCTATGCAAGTATGATAAAATCAATTAACATTGATTTTAGTGATAAAACCTAACATTGATCCAGGACAAGTCTATGATATAAATTAAATCCACCCAAACAAGTACACCTTCAAAGGGAAAGGTCCACAGACAAGTTTATACAAGTTATGGATAGGACAAGTCTAGAAAATTATGAAAATAAAAACTAAGTGCATAAAAAATAACAAAAAAATTCAAAAATTTTAATTTTTAAGGATGTCAAAAAATGGTTTTTCATTGATTAATATTTCCAAAGTAACCTTAGAATAGAGGGTGACCTCTATCTACTCGAATCGAGTAAATCCAAGATCTCTTTTTTGCAACATTTTTTCTCAACTACAGCTCAAGAATCATAACTTAGTAATATGAAAATGAAATACAAATTTATTTTCAACAAACATAATAATATGGGTTTAATTTTATTTCAAATTTTTATTACTAATACTTCTCGAACTTACACACATGATATATCAAGAGATACAAACAATATCACTTCCTATGAGATGTGTTGGAACACATGGAATGTTCTATTCCAAATGATAATATTTTTGTCATACCTACCAACCATTTTAACAATGTCAATTTTAACACTTATTTTCTCATACGTGGATTTTCTACATATTCTTTGTTATCTTGGGATTCTTTCTCTATGACTATTTCCTTCAACAATAATTATACGATACCCATCAAGGATATTTATCAAATTATATGAATTTTATTTAAAATGATCAAATATGATTATGTTAAAAATCTATTTAATCAAACAAATTACAATTTTATCTAACTTATTCAAAATATAAAAATTTATTTTTATATGATGTATTCAATAATCTCATCCCTTGCATGGAAATGGGGGTATACATCAGACTTATAAAAAAATTAGGCACAAAGGATATTTTGGAATATTATATAGGGTTCAATATGGTTCAACTTATTCATACATTTAAAATTTGTGATAAAGGTCTTACATATTTTTGACATATTGTACACACTTGTACAAATGTTGGGGGAATATGCTAGGCAAGTGAATTTAATCAAATAAAAGAAATAATACAAATTTTAAAGAATCAAAGTAATTCAAGTATCAAATCAAAGATATAATATAGATTTCAAAGAATAAAATTAATTAAAAAATTAGATAAAAGACAAAATAAGTACTTCAAATATTCAAAGTATAAAATCAGATTTCACATATAAGATATAGGTTTTCAAAAATTCAAATTAATTCAAAAACCAAATGCATGAAAAATATGGACACATCAGTACAGATTATGGGGGCATGTGACATGCATAAACGCTCACATAAGATAAACTCGAGTAAAAATTAATACACATTTGGTTGCATATGAAAAATAAATACAAAATTATAAATTATAAGTTTCAAAAACAATTATAATTAAACATACAGATACATGTCATTCTATATCATTTGGCACAAATTCATGGGTCATGATACTTTTTCATGTACATTTTCAAAGTTAAATATTCATGATATTAGTTCATGCACATGTTCAAATTTAAATAAGCATGATATTGGTTCATGCACATATCTATTACAATATAGTTATAGATTCACAGATAAATGGTTGTTACTTCAATTCAAATCTAATAGTATTGAGGTCATGATGGGGCCATGAATATTCTTCATTCCCCTTCGATCATGCAAATATAATATAGGTCCATATGCAATAGTGTGATTCATTATGTTATGGGTTATGTACATTTGATTTTAGACACACTCAACCGACTTGGCATTACTTCTAGTAAACCCATTGTGTGGTTCCATCCTCTATTATGGGTGATGTACATTCAAGTCTAGTGACACTTAATGGCTTTGGCATGACTTATAGTGAACCCATCATGGTTCCATATTATTTTCAAAGTAGTAATTTAGTACTTATCCCCATTCATTAGAGTTGGAATATGCATATTTTATACTCAAATTCTTGATTAGTTACCCATAATTGAGACTTGGTAAGTCTCAATTCATCAATGATTCAACATAATAAATCATATCTCCAAAAACCTCAATAAGGGGGTATATTTATCCAACCTATTATCTTAGGGCACAAGATTACATGTATACTAGTTACTCAAGTCAATATGGTCACATGTTTAGTGACATTCTACTCTCCTATTACCACTTAAGAGATTGCTCAAATCCTTAGCCAAGAAATGAACATGATCGGAATCATTTGTTCTCCACATAATTATCTCATTTGATAACCCATGAAATCTCCATACTTCACAGAACAATCATTTTATGCATGCATATAGGTTTATTCCTTCCTTACTCTTTACCTTTTAATGTCAAATTCAAAATTTTAGATTTCATAAATGGACATTGACTACTACACATGTTATTGTAATTTTTGCTATTGAGTATCTTGCTCAATCAAACTTTCAAATCAAGGACAAACTATGTCATATACACTCAAATATTATTTTATCCTTTACTGTAATAATTTAATTAATAAAATAAGTTTGGGGGTGGAGAATGTAGATGTATGAATTTATTACAAGCCCATCTTTAATGTTTTTTCTTATAAATTTATGTGTATAGACTATTGACGATGAATAAAGTATCTATTGGTGCATTCATTTGGGTCTTATCTATATATTTCATTGTTCTCCATTTTTCATTCATATTTTCAAATTTTTAATGGCGATCGCCAATTTTGGTCTTTTATTTTTTTAGTGTTGTCTATACAAGTCTATTAAATTGGATAGATCTAGGCCTGCAACCCTGTTCATGAAGTGTAGTCTTGTCCAAGTGTAATTTATGAAGTTCTTTCAAGTCACATTTTGTTTGAATATTTATTTTTGTCTATTGAGTATTGTTGGGTCAAATTTTATACAACAATATGTCTACTAAATTTGAATTCAGAATCTATATAAATATAGAGCTACTATAAACTATTAAGTATGACACTCCACACTCTCAAAATCTATACAAATATTTCATGTTTTGTCTATATAATTATCGAAGACACATTCAAAATCTACAAAGGGTAAAGTCACATTTGCATATTTGTTTCAATGGTAAAATAGTATAATAATCATATATACTTGTATTCATAATTTCACACGTACATGTTAGTGAGATGATTACATTCGAGTTTGAACCCTTTTTAGAGTATTTTCAATGTAGTGCAACACTTGGTCATTCAACGTGGATTGATAATTTTTAGTCCAACTCAATCCATTTCACCCAATACCTACTTATTTTATATCAATTTTATTTTTGTCTAGGAACTAGGGTATTTAAAATATGAAAGTATATCAAAAGTTTCAGTTAACATAGGTTTAGGTGGTGAAAAAGTTAGATTTTCATCACATTCAATGTCAATAAGACCATAGTCAATAGACATAGTTCTCATGAAAAATTTTAAATAATGAGTGGACCTGTCTTTGAATGAATTTAGATTTTTTTCATCATTCTAACCTATCATAATTAAATCTTACTTTTCCTTTCATTGTCAAACATTATTCACAATCAACACAGACAAGTCCACAGTATAAGGACACAAACAACATGCACTGATATCTAGGGAGTGGAGACCTTTTTAGGCATAAAAAAACACTTTATCCTATATTTTCAAACTCTTTTATTAATGTTTTAAATATGACTGTACCTAATCTTAGACTGTCAAAATCCATGATTCTAATCTAAGTTTTTTTCTTCCTATTTTTTTTTCAAAAATAACATCTTATTACATTTAGCAAATTGAAATCAAGATTATTTTAATATTGTATATATTTAGCATTATAATTTATTCAACTATTTTATGCCTATTAGATTCACACAATCAAAATTAAAACACCCAACACACCATATTTTTTTAACGAATTAGGTGGAATTGTGATGTAGAGCATCACAAGGCAATAAAGAATGATACTATGTTTAAGAGTTTCATTATAGCCATTTTTTGTTTGATTTGGGTTTTATAGGTATTAAATGGTAATATAGGTTGATTTTGAGTCATTAGGAGTCTTTATATTGTGTTTTTTAACTCATTTAGAGTTTTCTTGCCAAAATGCAAAATTTGAAAATTTGAATTGTAGAACTTAGCTTTGTGTGGTGTTTTGAGTCTTGAGTGAAATCTAAAGGTTGGTAAATGTTTTTATGGGTATAAATAGGCCATATAAGTGTATGTAATGGTATAAAAACGTGAAATTCATGGTTAAGATCAATATAATCCAAGAAAGTTGGTATTGTAACTGCCACCCTACATGGAGTTGGCAAAAAATGGAGTTTCTTGCATGTTTGGTGTAATAAGAAGGAGATAAATGCATGTAAGGTGGAGAGTGAGTTTAATAATGTTATTATGATAGTATATATTATAATAATATAATAGTATATCTTGAATAAAATAATAAATATCAATATTTAAACAAAATTTGTCTGCCTTTATAAAATTTTGTGTTGTGATTATTGTATGTCAAGGAAATCAATGAATAAAAGAAGGCTTTAGAGAGATTTGCATGATTATATGAGATTCATGGAATGTAATAAATATTATATTTACTTTTATCTGTAAAAATTTGATTCACATCAGTATTTTTATAGATCATATGGGATTCATTTACATTACAATCCACCTAAGAGCAATTATGCCTATACACAATCAAGATTGACAAGTAAGTTTGTATTGTTGAAGGTTGTTAAGTGGTTATTGAATTTTTTTATATAAAAAACATATTTTAGAGTTTACTATTTGAGATAATAACCAATTTTTAGGCCCAAAACCCCATTATAGGTGCAAGATACAATTGAACCTTCATACACAGTCATATTCTACACTCAGAACTCTACAAATTTACTTGTTGGGAATGTTTTGTGATTGTTCATGAACTAATAACTATTGGATAAGGTGAATAGAGGTCAGGAAAACATTATAAAAGTGGTATAAGTTTCTTAAGAGGTATAAAACTCAAAATATCCCATTTTTTTTGCTCTCAACCACCTACATGCCTATCAACACTAGACCTAAGGTTTGAAAATGGAAACTTGCATAACTTTTGATTCCATCATCTAAAACCCTTGAAACTTTGGAATATAATGTATTGTAATGTTATAAATAGTATTAAATATGTTTAAATTCATTATAGGTCAATATTGTATGGTCACCAAGTCTATGGTATTGAATTAGGCCTAAAGAGACCTAATTGATTAAGAGGAGAGTTGAGTTAGTTTATTGACCTTGAGATTTGGATCCTCAAACTTTGCATGAAACTAAAAGAGGATAATTGGTATTAAAAAATTATCATATATTATATATAAGTTATATAAATAATTCAAACCTACCATATTTTTCCTAAAAGAGGGTTATAAGGATATGGCCTTAAAGAAGGGGAGAGTTGATTAGTTGAGAGTGCAAACTTGGAGATGGAGTATTATGTTTGGGTGTGTATGGGATTTATAATAGGTATTTTAATGGACATATGATACTTATTTATATATTATAGATATGGGGGAATGTTTTATGTTTTTAGGCCTATGAATTTATATGTGAGAATGACAAGTTTAAACCAAGGAAAAGAGAGTGAAGTGATGAGAGATATGTATGAGAGTATGGTGATGTACTATTAATGATAAGAGTGTAGAGAGACATGAAGGATGATAGTTATTCAAGAGAGAGAAGATTAATCTATTTAAAAGGAGGATTAGGTTCCAAAAAGGAATATTGATCAAAAGAGTTCAAAAAGACAAGCAAGGTACCTATGGCAAGGAATCAAATCAAAGATCATAAAATAGATTAAAGGAAAAATTAAGATATAAGGAGATTTATATGAAGAGTTTAGGAATCAAATCAACATCAAGTGGTATCAGAGTAGGTAAGATCTTGGAATAGTTTATGCATTTGAGTATTAAAGGTTTCTATTTGAAGTTGTTAAAGGTTTCTAATTAAGGTTTCATAAATGAGCAAGAGAGTTAAAGATTTTATGGTATAAGATAAACCCTAATAAGAAATAAAAAAGACTCCAAGAGGAGAGTTGTAGTTCCAAGGTGAAAGAGACTTGGATAGGAGTGTCAATAGACCAGGTAAAGGAGAGAGCCTAGGTTGAGACACTGAAGCGAGGTGAAAAAGACTTGATTAAGAGAAGATGAAGATAGATAATTCAAAAGAGAAGAAGGGATTAGATTATTTAGAGTACCACAATGAGAGAAAGAAAAAAGAAGACCCAAAGAGTAAAGTGTTGGTTTTTGAAGAGGAGATGAGTGAGATAGATCAAAGGTTAGAGAGTATAAGGCTCTTGGTATAGCTCATGCAAGAAGAGGAAGGTTAATGGAATGGATATGTAATGAGGAAAAAGAGAGTTAAGTGGAATACAAGGCTACTCATGGAGAGAAGAATAAATATTGTCATGAGAGATAATAATAAGTAAAAGAAGTTGTTATGTAGGTAGCTCAAGGAAGAGATGAAGAAGTTCATGAGGGATGAACAAGTTTTTAGACAAGAGGAAGGTGAGAAACACCTTAAGTATAATGAGATAGTTATGGAAGATGATGAGATAAAACAATGAAATCAACCTAAAAAGGAGAAGATGAAATCAAAAAATCCTCAAGCTTTTAAATCTTATGATTTTTTGTCATGTGTGTATGTAGGTATAAAAGTGAAGAAAGAATAAGTACATTTTGAGGACATAAAACTTGAAAGCATGAAGGAAAGAAAACATGAGCAACATGTTTAATTTTAATAATAAGTTGATTTGATAGCCATTTATATAGGTACAATGGTTTATTACCCTAAAAGAGGAGAGATGATGAGTTGTTAGATGAGAAACAAGACCAACCATTTATCTATGATATTTGGGATAAATTTAAACTAGATAAGTAAGCTTTGGATCATGCCATAAACATTGGAGAAAAGGGCACAGTTTTTCCTAGAACAATAATTAAAAATATGAGCACTTGGCATGAGACAATGGAGTCTCAAGAGAGATAAATAATGGTGGAAAAGGAAGCTTAAATCATGGATCAAAAAGTGTGGATACAATAATAATATGAATTAATTTCTATCTAGACACAAGATGGAGATGGAGCCCATGTACAAGTAATGGTACAAGCTATGCAAGAGTAAAATGAAAAAGAGGAGTTGATCTGAAGAGGATTGATGCAAGAGTTTGAAGCTAACCTATTAGAGTTCATAAGTTACAGTTAATAGAAGGAATAATTTTTCATAAATGAGATAGAGGTAGAATTATTAGATAGAGAAAAGAAATTGTAAAAGATAAGGAGAATGTTGCTTACGAGAACACTTCAAGAAGACAAAATTACAGGTTATATAAGGCCATAAAATCATAATCAACTGATGGATTATAGCTAATAAGATGAATAAGCATTGGTACAAGATGAATCAAATAAAGTTATAAGTAAAGGTAAGCTGATTATATAGTCATGTAAGTTGATCAAATAATATGTATTAGTAGACAATGATGAAAATAAAGAGTATAGGTTAAGAGGAAAGAATAAGGAACACAAGAAGATGAGAGAGAACCCTAGAGAAGATAACAACAAGAACACAAGAGTAAGAGAGGATAAAAAGGACCATGAGATACTTAAAGATACTATCAAGTCTTATGAGTGTAATTTTGTATTTACTAAGCATGGTTTTGCAAGTATAAAGATGCAAAAGAGGAAGTTACTCCATGATCACATGGATAAACGAGGAAATGAGGCACAAGACCTCATGATAGAGTCAGGGAAAGGGGAGGACAACCATGATCCTCACAAAGGAAGTGATAGGATGAAGAATGAATGTTTGAAGGAGGTAAGATCAATCCCACGGAGATCCAAATAAGGAGTAAGATCAGGTCAACATTAAGAAATCAAAGAGAGGGAAGTCTTATCCCAAGAACTATTCAAATAGCATGCCAAGAGTTGAAGATAAAAGACTCATGTAAGGAGAGCTACAAGAAAGTGAACAAGAGAGAAAAAAATGAAGAGAGAGAAAGGTAAGGAGTCAATTTATTCTATTGATAATATTTCACCTAAGTTAGTTGTATTTATCCATGATCATAACAAGAGAAGAGGTTGCCAAGAAGTGTGGTATTGTTGTTGAGTGTGGATCCCTTTGGGGATATCACATGACCATGGTGGTACATTTTAGAGGCTTAGAGAGCTCTAAAAATTTGGGGAGCACATTTTTCATGTACTCCACATGTGAGTAGAATATTATTAAATGTTTTTTAATAATTTCTATGGTGACTTCCATGTTTTGTGAAAGTGGGATTGATTTCCTTGTTTTAGGGAATTAATTGTTATCTTTTCTTATTTCCATGTTGACTTCCATGTTTATTGTAAGTGGGATTGACTTCCTTGTTTCAAGGAGTTAGTTATTATCTCATTACATTTTAAGTTGTGTAAGCCTTTTAGAAGAGAGAGATAAGGATGACATGTTCCTTCGTAGGAGGGATTGTGGATAAGCTTGACTGGGTGGAGGATGGTGTATTTATTTGTGGATAAGGCCACCTTGGATAAACATGGCATGTTTCTCTTTCTTGGGTGGATTTTTTCCTCATTTTTTTTTACAAGGTGTGGTATAATAGCTTGTGGGGTGATTATTTATAGGTACATGTGTGGCATAGCATATGTGGATTATTGTTGACAGACATCAGATTTGGATCAAAAACTTAGAGAATTATTTTGTGAATTATTGAGGATATATTCAATCTCTATGAGAGGTTCTCTCTAGAGAGTTTATACTCTTGTTATGTTACTATAATATTTAGGACTTTCTTGGTGGATGTAGCCCACATTGGGTGAACTAAGGTATACTTGTGTTATGTGTTATTGCTAGTTTTTTATTCTCTCTATTAAAGTAACATTTATTGTGATTTGAGGAATTGATTCTATGATGAAAGTAGTGCATAGAGAAATATGATTTCACACATTTAAATTTAGATTTTATGTGTTTTAAATTGTGACTTAAATTCATTTAATTCCTAACAACTAGTATCAAAGCTTTGGTGGTATTTTTGTTGAAGTGGTAAATCACAGGAAGGGTTATTAGCTTGAGTGGGAGCTATGGAGAAGAGATTAGATTCAGAGTTAATAAATTTGATGGAAAAAAATTTTGTTTGTGGAAAATTCAATGGAAGATTATTTGTATCAAAAGGAACTTCATCTCCCCTTGGAGGGGAAAGGAGAACAACCTATAACCATGAGTGATTTTGATTGGACATTGCTTGATAGGAAGGTATTGGGAGCCATATGGTTATGTTTTGCATCTTCTGTTGCATTCAAACTTTTAGATGAGAAACCTACAAAGGATCTCATGGAAAAACTTAAAAAATTTTATGAGAAACCCTCTACTTTAAATAAAATATTTATTATGAAAAGATTGTTTAATATGAAAATGTCTAAGAATGGTTATATTGATAATCATTTAAAAAAATATAATGTGGTTATAAGTATGATCACTTCTATTAGAATTAAATGTGATGATGAATTTAGAGCTTTTTTGATTTTGTGTTCTTTACTTGGTAATTGGGATAGATTGGTTATGGTTGTGAGTAATGCAGTCCCTGCCAAGAGATGTTTAAATTTTAAGGATGTTGTAGGTGTGATTTTTAGCGAGAAAATGCAAAAGAAGAGCACTGATAAATCATCTTCAAGAAATTATTTGACTATTGAAACTAGAGGGAGGCAAAAGGATAAGAGCAAAGGAAACCATTGAAAGTCAAAAGGTAGATCTAAATCCAAATCTAGAGCTAAGATGATATGCTGGCATTATGGGAAGAGTGGACACTCAAAGAAATATTGTTGGTAACTACATGATAAGAATGATAACAAGGAGGAAATGAATGAGGTAAATGTGACATCAAGTAAATCATGTCAGGATACCTTAATTCTTTCTTTGGATAATTTGTTTGAGTCTTGGGTATTAAATACAGGGGTTTATTTTCATGCCACCACACATAGGCATTATTTTACTGATTATGTTCAAGAAAATTTTGTACATGGTTGTGTTTAGGTGAAAATGCAAAATGGAAACATGTGACTACTTAAGGATGTCAGACATGTGCCTATGTTGATATGGAATTTGGTTTTAGTGGGGCAATGGGGTAGTGAGGGTTATTCAGTAATGTTTATTATAGATTATTGGGAAGTAACCAAAGGTGCTCTTATGGTTTCAAGAGGTAAAAAAGTTAATACATTATATTTTACTAGTAGTGTTGATTCTTGTGATTTATTTTTTGTAGATGGAAATGCAACTATGTGACACTACAAGCTTGGTCATATGAGCCATAAGGGCATAGAGATATTAAAAGACAAGTTGTCTAGATTAAAATAAATTGATTTAAACTTTTGTGAGGACTATGTGTATGGGAAACATAAGTGAGTTAGGTGCATGAATGTTGGACCCACAAAGAAAGAGAATAAGTTAGATTTGGTACATTCAGATGTATGGGGACTAGCTCATGTATCTTCTATTGGTGGTTTCAATTATTATGTCACTTTTATTAATGATGCAACTAGGAAAGTTTGGCTTTATTTCATTAAAAGGAAATCTAACATATTTAACACTTTTAAGAAGTGGAGAGCCTTGGTTGAGAATGAAATAGGTCTCAATTTGAAATGTCTCATATCAGATAATGGAGGTGAGTGTTGAAGCAATGCTTTATTTTATTATTGTTCTAACAATGGAATTCATAGGCAAAGGATGGTTCCAAGAACTCCATACTAGAATGGGGTATCTGAAAGGATGAATAGAAAAATAATGGAACATGTTAGGAGTATGAGGTTACATGGAGGGTTGCCTTTACAATTTTGGGCAGAAATAGTTAGCACAGTAGTTTATCTGATTAACAAAGGACCTTCAATGCCTTTGGATAGAGGCATTCCTAAACAAGCTTGGTTTGGTAAGAATGTTGATTATTCTTTTCTTAGATTCTTTGGATGTGAGGCTTTTTCTCTTGTTTAAAAAGAGGATAGGACCAAGTTAGAGGCAAAATTATAAAAATGCACATTTGTTGGTTATGGTGAGGATTACTTTGGTTTTCATCCATGGAGCATTAGAGATAAGAAAATATTTCAGTCTATAGATGTAATCTTTTATGAAAAAGTCATGTATAAGAATCAGTTTTAAGAACATGAATAGAAAGAGTGCATAGTATTGGATGACTTTGTGGATGGCCAAGTATCTAATGAATCAGTTCAAGAACCTTCTACACAAGGACCCCAAATTCCTATAGTAAGAAGGTATTCTAGGGTAAGAAGATCACCTAAACATTTTTCTCCTTCTTTGAATTATTTATTACTCATTGACAATGGAGAACCAGTGTGTTATGAGGAAGTAATACAGGTAGATGCTAGGAAGAAGTGGGAGCAAACCATGGATGAGGAGTATAGATCTCTCATGGAGAACCAAATGTGAGATTTGGTAAGGCTACCCAATGGAAAGAGTGCATTGCCAAACAAGTGTATTTATAGAATAAAAGAAGAAGATGAAATAAGAAAAAGGTATAAGACTAGAATGGTGGTCAAGGGGTTCGCACAAAAATTAGGTATTAATTTTGATGATATTATTTCTCCTATTGTAAAAATGACTTCTATTAGGACTATTATTGGTTTAGTTTTAGTTGAGGAATTGCACTTAGAATAGTTAGATGTGAAAACTACTTTTCTTCATGGTGATTTGGATGAAGATTTGTATATGGAGTAGCCACAGGGATATGAGGTCAAATGGAAGGATAACTATGTGTGCAAACTAAAGAAGAGCTTGTATGCCTTGAAATAAGCTCCATGGAAATGGTATAATAAATTTGATTATTTTATGTTGGAACAAGGTTATCAAAGGTGTAATTCTAACCATTGCATGTACATCAAACATTTTGATGATGGTTATTTTATTATATTATCCTTTTGTGTGGATGACATATTAGTTGCAAAAAAGAACATAAAGCATATTCATATACTTAAGAAACAACTTAGTAACTCATTTTATATGAAGGATTTGGGTGCAGCAAAGCAAATCCTTGGTATGAGGATTACTTGTGACAAAAAGGAGAGGAAGTTGGTTTTATCCCAATCAGAGTATATGAAGAAAGTCTTACAAAGGTTTAGCATGTTGGATGCTAAATTTATTGGTACACCTTTGGTAGGCCACTTTAGATTATCAAAGGAGAAATGTCCCAAGATGGAGGTTGAAAAGCTTAAGATGTCCAAGGTACCTTATTCATCATTAGTTGGTAGCTTGATGTATGCCATGGTCTGTACTAGGTTGGATATTGCCCATGTAGGAGGAGTATGACAGGCTATATATTTACTATTGGAGATACAACAATTAGTTGGATTTCTAGGATATAGAAGGTTGTGGCTTTATCAACCATAGAGGTAGAGTATGTTGTTACCATAGAGGCTAGTAATGATATGATTTGGTTACAATAGTTATTTTGAGAGTTGGGGCATGAGTAGGAATTTAAAATACTACATAGTGATAGTCAGAGTGTTATTCATTTAGCAAAGAACTCTACTTTCCACTCAAAGATAAAGCACATTTAGTTACATTATCACTTCATTAGGACAACTTTGGAGTAGAACTTGGTGAAGCTGGAAAAGATTCATACTAGCCAAAATCTTACGGATATGATGATCAAGGTGGTCACATTAGACAAGTTAAAACTATGTTCAGATTTTTTTGGTCTTAGTGGTCATGGAGCAGTAATAGATTTTGTTCAGGAGAAACGGTCTCCAAGTGGGAGATTATTGAGTGTGGATCCCTTTGGGGCTATCACATGACCATGGTCGTATATTTTGGGGGCTTAGAGAGATTCACAAATGTGGGGAGTACATTTTTCATGTACTTCATATGTGAGTAGAATATTATTTTTTATTTTTAATAATTTCTATGGTGACTTCCATGTTTTGTGGAAGTGGGATTGATTTCTTTGTTTTAGGGAATTAATTTTTATCTTTTCTTATTTCCATGTTGACTTCTATGTTTATTAGAAGTGGGATTGACTTCCTTGTTTTTATGGAGTTAGTTTTTTATTGAAAGTGGGATTGACTTCCTTGTTTCAAGGAGTTAGTTATTATCTCATTGCATTGTCAGTTGTGTAAGCCTTTTGGAGAAGAGAGATAAGAATGGTGTGTTCCTTCTTAGGAGGGCTTATGGATAAGCTTGACTAGGTGGAGGATGGTGTATTTCCTTATGGATAAGGCCATCTTGGATAAGCATGGCATGTTTCCCCTTCTTGGGTGGATTTCTTCCTCATTTATTTTTACAGGGTGTGGTATAACAGCTTGTGGTGTGATTATTTGTAGGTACATATATAGCATAACATCTATGGATTATTGTTGGTAGATATTAGATTTGGATCAGTAATTTAGAGAAATCTTTTGTAAATTCTTGAGGAGATATTCAATCTCTATGAGAGGTTATTTTTAGAGAGTTTTTACTCTTATTTTGTTACTATTTTATTGAGGACTTTCTTGGTGGTTGTATCCCACATTGGGTAAACCACCATATACCTGTGTTATGTGTTATTTTTGGTTTTTTATTTTCTCCATTAAAGTAACATTTATTGTGATTTGAGGAATTGATTCCATGATGCAAGCAGTTCATTAATAAATATTATTTTAAACATTAAAATTTTGATTTTATGTGTTTTAAATTCTGGTTTTAATTCATTTAATTCCTAACAATTATGGTGTGCATAGTTTGGTCAAGGATTTGTCATTGTAAAATGAGAAAATAGGCCATGAGATGACTCATCATGAGAAGGTGTAGTGTCATGAGAAGGAATCCAAAGAGGATATATAAGAGAATATGACAAGGATGAAGGAAGCAATGATGCATAAGAAGCCATTAGAATATGAGGATGAAGGATGAAACATTGTTGAGAAGATAGATCAGCAAGGAGTGCATGACTAGACCATGACAAAGGTGGAAGGAATCTATGGAGTAGGAGCAAGAGTAAATAATGAGAACCAGCCATTGGGGATAGAATATGAGGAAGATAAATCTGAGATGGAGGAGATAGAAGATGAAGTGGATAAAGCATTACAATAGATCATATACTTCATGGAGATAGAGGATGAGTTGGAAAACAAGCAAGACAAGGCAAGGAGACAAAGATACAAGAATCGGCCAAGAAAAATTGAGAAAGACAATAGGAGAATCAGAAAGAGAAGCTCATAAGATCATATGAGGAAGAATTGGAAAGCCAGGAAGAAGTTATACAAGTTACATTTGAGTAGGAGCTCAAGTTTT
The DNA here is from genome assembly GCA_037957365.1 of Torreya grandis. Lineage (NCBI taxonomy): Eukaryota > Viridiplantae > Streptophyta > Pinopsida > Cupressales > Taxaceae > Torreya > Torreya grandis. Next base: position 9,163,107 of record JARHVA010000035.1, on the reverse strand, counting down.
CCCACTTAGGTAGCTTGATGCAAAGCATCACAAGGCAACAAAGAATGATAATGTGTTTAATAGTTTCATTATAACCATTTTTTGTTTGATTTGTGTGTTGAAGGTATTACATGGTCCTATAGGTTGATTTGGATTCATTAGGAATATTTAGATTGTGTGTTTTAACTCATTTAGAGTTTTCCCACCAAAATACAAAATTTGAAAATTTGAATTGTAGAACTTGGCTTTGTGTGGTGTTTTGAGTCTTGAGTGAAATATAAAGGTTGGTAAATGTTGTTATGGGTGAAAATATGTCTTATAAGTGTGTTTAATGTTATTAAAACATTCCATTCACGTTTAATATCAATATAAGCCAATAAAGTTGGTATTGTAATTGCCACCCTATGTGGAGTTGGCAAAAAGATGGAGTTTCTTGCATGTTTGGCTTAATAAGAAGGAGATAAATTAATGTAAGGTGGAGAGTGACTTTTATAAGTATAGTATGAGAGGATATTTTTTAATAACATAGGAGGATAACTTGAATAAAACAATATAGATTAAGATTTGAACAAACTATACCTGCCTTTGTAAAATTTTGTGTTTTAATTGTTGTATGTCAAGGAAATCAATGAATAAAAGTAGGCATTATAAATATTTGTGGAATCATATGAGATTCATGTCATGTAATAAATATTATATTTTTTTATCTATAAAATTTTTATTCACATCAGTAATTTCCAGATTATATGGGATTCATTTACATTATAATCCACCTAGGAGCAATTATGCCTACACAATCAAGATTGACAAGCAAGTTTGTATTTTTGAAGGTTGTTAAGTGGTTATTGAATTGTTTTGGATCATAAAAATAATTTATATTTTATTATTTGTGATAATAACCCATTTGGAAGCCAAAAAAACCATTCATAGGTGCAAGAGACAACTAAACCTTCATACATAGTCATATTCTACACTCATAACTCTACAAATTTGCTTGTTGGGATCATTTTGTGATTGTTCATGGACTAATAATTGTTAGATAAGGTGAAGAGATGTATGTAAGACATTATAAAAGTGGTATAAGTGTTTTAATAGGTATAAAACTCAAAATATCCCATTTTTTTTGCTATCAACTACCTACAGGGATTTCAACACTAGACCTAGGGTTTGAAAATGGAAACTTGCATAACTATTAATTCCACCAACCTAAACACTTAAAACCTTAAAATATAATGTATTTTAATTTTCTATAGAGGATTTAATAAGTTTTAATTTATTAGTGTAGGTTTTTATTTTTCCCTATTATTTAATTAGGGAAATTATATTTTTTGTGCATACATGGAGTTTTCCTACATTCGTGGGATAGGATAGCTTATGTGGAGATGTGTGTCATAGATGTGTCATAAGTGTCATAAGAATGTCATAAGTAAATCCCTTAATGGGAGTTACTTCTCTATTCTTAGATCCTTGTCACCACCTTTCATGGAGGAGTTACAGTCTATTCTTGGGGTGCTTTGACCATCTTTTGTGGAGGAGTTACTTACGTGCTCTCATATATGTATTTTTCACTTTTGGCCATCTCAAGTTAATCAAATACTGGATTTTCTCCTATTTGTCTTGTGCAATTTATCTTCTTGTATAATTTAAAATTGCTTTAGCATCTATGTGATGTGCACTAGCTTCATCTCATGTGATCATGTCTCCATTGCATTCGCATTATCCGGATTCTGGCAACAACTCCAATATGGTATCAGAGCCACCCCAGTAATCGTGTGTCTGGTTATGCTATTAGTTTATTCTAAAATTCTTACTTTGCTTTTTTAGTATTTTTTGTTTAACTCCGTTGCATTTGAGAGTTTTGGCAGAGTTTCTTGAAAACTCATGCAAATCCATACGGAAATCTGTTAAAAAAAAATTACTTCTGTTGAGTTTCATTCAGATCTCCCTTTAGATATCTGAGTTAAAATTTGCCAAGACATCTTGTATAGATCTGTTGTGGCTATAGCAAGGCAATTTGTGGAAATATCAGCAAGTGTCCTTTTCCAGTAGCTTGGCGTCCATTTCTAGTAGCTTGGCGTCCATTTCCAGCAGCTTGGCGTCCTTTTCCAGCAGCTTGGCGTCTTTTTTTATGCATAAACTTTGTCTTTTCCCTATTGTGCATTAAGATCTATCAAGTCTGCAGATTCAATATTTTTTTTGCCCAACAAAATCAGAATTGCACCTTTTTTTGGTAAGAGAATTATGTCAGCTTGCCTATTTTTTGAAAATGGCACCCCTTCCTTGTTTGGCGTCCCATGTGGGCCATTAGATACTTGGCCATCTAGTTCATTCTATCTTTAACTTTAATTTTTTAGTTAAAATTGACTTATCAAAAAAAAATCAGTCAATTCGACTGAATATTAAGTTTTTTAGACAATTTGATAATTTGGGGGTTTAGATTTAAACTTGTATTTTCACCTGTCGAAGACGAAGGGTGAGGCCCAGATTGACAGAAGGCCAATTTCCCCTCAAAAATATCTCCTTTGGATTACTCACTCTGTGTTGAATCCAATGAGTGGTTGAAAGGTCACTTTCTCTCTCAAAACAGGCATTTTTTTAATGTTTTAGTGTTTTTTTGCAAAAAAACTAGTTTACGAGAAAATTGAATCTTTAATATCTTGCAAATAGTAGCTCAAATTCGGGTGCCATTTTTTGAAAAAGTGTTTTTATTTCAATTCTCCACAGCGTAGGCTTGTTATTTGTTAAAAATGCACTAGTTTATAAAGTGCCTAAAATTTGGGTCTCTCGGGACGCATTTTCAACTGAGTTCGATGTCCTATTTTTTCAAAGTCTTGCACTGATTGCTCTAATACACATTCTCAATTGAGCCTGATGTCTTTTGAGTATGCACTTGCATATTTGGTGGGGGCTCAACATTTCGAGGGGGTGTGGTTGCTTTTTAGCACTTGTAATCTTTGCTTTCATTCTCCTTTCTGGATAAATTCACAACTTGCAATCAACACAACTTCACCTAAATTTAGATTAAAATAGATTATTTTCAACTTAGACCCCTAACACCCTTCAACTATCATGAATGGAAGGTTAAAATGTCAATCATTCTTAGAAGCAAAGGGTTGTATAGGATCACCATGGGTACTGAAGTAAAACCTAGCACTGATGTTGAAAAGGTCAAGTGGTACAACCGTAGTGATGAAGCCTATTGATTACTGAGCTTGTCTGTGTCTCCAAAACTTTTCTTCCATTTAGAAACTTCCAAGACTCCCAAAGACTTATGGGACACCTTAAAACTCTTATTTGGGAAGCTTGATGAGATGAGAGGTCATGAGCTCAAAAATGAACTCATAAGTCTAAGTCTTAGCAACTTTGATACCCTATAGGACTTCTTCACTAAGTTTAAGGCCCTTAGATTTCAATTGAAAGAATTTGGGATAGAGAAGAAAGATTATCAACTCATCCTTTCTATTCTCGCAAAGTTAGGTCCAAGCTATTCAATCTTTGTCTCCACTTTCCATGCCACAAAAAGTGCCCTTGGCACTACATGGAAAATGCCTTCTTTGGATTCATTCATTGCCGACTTGACTAGGGAGAAAGATAAGCTAATTCAAATGGGCACAATGAAGTCTACTCAACCCCAAGCTTTGATAGCTAGAAATGGTAATGATAATACTTCAACAAAGGAGAAGAAGAAAAAGAACAAGGACTAGGAGAAGAAGAAACAAAACAATGATCCTACCAAAAACAACACTGAGTCTTCATCCTCCAATGCTAAACCTAAGAAGGAAAAGGTTAAGTGTGCTTATTTTAAAAATATAGGGCATGATAAACACAAATGCATGAAGAAACAAATGGATCACCTAACTCATCTTCTAGAAAAGCACAACATAGGTGTTCCTGAGTCCATCAAGCAGAATTCATCTACCCAAGATTCTACTAAGGCAAAAGGCAAGGGTAAGGAGAAAGAAAAGGGCAAGGCCCTTGTAGCTACTACTGCTTCTTCATCTTCATGGGTCATTGACTCAGGTGCTTCTCACCACATGGGCTCTTCCCTAGTTGAGTTTTCATCTTTAGAGCCTTGTAGCATGACTTCAATTAGTTTGGGTGATTACACATCAGTTTCTGTTGCAGGGAGAGGGTCAGTTGAAATGGAAGGAAGAACATTAAATAATGTTCTAAGTGTTCCTTCTCTTTCAACCAATCTCCTATCACTGTACCAAATCACTCACATTGGTCAGGGCATGAGAGTTGAGTTTTCACTAGATTCAGTGGCTATCAAAGAGTTGCATAGTGATACTACAGTGGTAGTGGGTAGGGTAGATCACCAAGCAAGGTTATACACCTTCTCACATTTTGCACCTAATTCTTCTCCAATAGCATTTTTGACTCATTCAGATGGAGTTAGCAAATTATGGCATGAGTGGTTTGGCCACCTTAACTACCGCTACCTTGAGCAACTTTGCAAACATGACATGGTCATTGGCTTGCCTTGTGTCCAATTCTCAAAAGGACTTTGCGAGGGGTGCTCCCTTGGGAAGCATCTTGAAGCAAAATTTGACAAAGGCAAAGCTTGGAGGGCTTCACAACCTTTGAATTTAGTCCACAGTGATGTATCGGGACCCTTTCCCAAACCATCTTTCACAAGGGCCAAGTACATCCTCTCTTTCATTGATGACTTCTCTAGGTACACTTAGATATATTTTCTCAAACAAAAGTCTGAAGTGTTTGAAAATTTTCTAGACTTCAATGCTCTTGTTGAGAAACAGAGTGAGAAATCCATCAAGTTTATTCGAACTGATAATGAAGGGGAGTATGTCAGCAACAGGTTTGAGAAATTTTGCACCACAGAGGGGATTGATTTGCAGTGCATAGTCACTTACAGTCCTTCACAGAATGGGGTTGCAGAACACAAAAATAGGTTCTTAAAAGAGATGGGTAGTTGTATGATTCACTCCAAATATTTAGCACCATAGTACTGGGCCAAAGACATCATTTGTGTTTGCTACATTCAAAATAGTTTTCCTCATAAAGCTTTGAAAGGGATAAGACCCTTTGAAGCTTGGCATAAAAGGAAACCTGATGTTGAGCACCTTAGGGTTTTCAAATCCCCAGCCATGGCCTGCATACCGAAGAAAAAATGCAAAGCTATGGAATGTCAGTCCAAGCCTTGCATAGGATATCTGGATGGTATTAAGGGGTATCATCTTCTAGATCTAGTCACTCATGAGTTGTTCATTGAGAAAAGTGTCCACTTTCATGAGAGTCCTAGAGACTCAACACTTGACACTTCTTCTCCCTCATCGGATCTACTTCTTCATGATGATTCCTCATCAGATTCAAATCAGCCATAGTAGGTTCTTGAGCCAGAGACATCTTTTTCTTCTTTGAGTTTAGACAGCAAGGACAGTGATGCAGAGTCATCCACCTCTAGTCAGTTAGAGGATGAGGAGTTAGCACCTGACTCACCCACTTTTGGGCCACTTTGGGCCAGACAGACACTTGAGAGTGTTGGCACTTGGGCAAGAGATCTCATAGATGATAGATGTACTAGGGAGGATTTTTATAGAGATCCACATGCCTTCTTTGCTTCAGTTTTGGATCCATAGACTTTTTGAGAGGCATCGGGGGTACCTGAGTGGGATAGTGCTATGGAGGAAGAATATTCTTCCTTAATCAAAAATCACACTTGGGATTTGATTTCACTTCCTAAGGGAAGAAAGATGGTTTGATGTAGGTGGATATATCAAACCAAATTTGCAGCAGATGGGTCAGTTGATAAGTATAAGGCATAATTGGTTGCCAAGGGTTTCTCACAGGTGGCAGGTATTAACTACTCAGAGACCTTTGCACCCATTGCAAAGATGACTTCTATCTGGCTCACCTTGGATATTGCTACAACACATGTTTGGGATGTGCATCAGATGGATGTGAAGAGTGCCTTTCTGCATGAAGACCTAGAGGAGATCTACATGGAGCAGCCACCAAGATTTGTTCAGGGTTCTCCCTTAGTATGCAGACTTAGGAAATCTATATATGGCTCAAACAGGCCCCTCGGGCTTGGTATGCCAAGATGGATTCCTTCCTTCTCACAGCGGGTTTCACTAGGTGTCATTCTGACCCCAATGTCTACTTCTTACGGCAGGATAATTTGCTCCTGATTTTGGTTCTATATATTGATGACCTTTTGATCACCGAGAGTTCTTCATCAACTATTGCAGCAGTGAAGGCATCTCTCCAAGATATATTTGACATGACAAGCTTGGGTTTGTTGCACTACTTCCTTGGCATTGAGATCTCACAGTCAGATTCAAGAATTTCTCTTGCACAGCCTAAGTATGCTCTTGACTTATTAGCTCAGTTTCACATAGCTAATTACAAGCCATCTCTGACTCCCTTTCTATCAGGAGTCAAGCTTGAGGCTGACTATTTTTCACCATTAGTTGATGCCACTCGGTATCGAAAACTTGTTGGCAGTCTCATCTACTTGAATTACACCAGGCCTGACATATCATATACAATGGGACTTGTCTCCAAATTTATGCAGAAACCTCATGAGCTACATTGGAAAGCAACTAAGAGGATCTTGCATTACATACAGGGTTCACATAGATACGAGATTCATTATACATTTGGCATAGAGGTTGACTTGGTTGGATGTACAGATTCAGACTGGGCTAGCGATTCACAGACTCATAAGTCCACTTCTAGTTACAGTTTCTCTCTAGGTTTTGGTCATATCAGTTGGTCTAGCAAGAAGCAAAATGCTATTGCTATATCATCCATAGAGGCAGATTACAGGAGAGATGTTAATGCAACTATTGAGGCTATTTGGCTTCAGGGGATACTTTTTGAGTTTGGCATTCCTATCAGGCAGCCCACCATCATTTATTATGACAACTAGAGTACCATTCAGATTTGTAGGAATCCGGTTCATCACCAGCAGACCAAGCACATAGAGATTCACATGCATTTCATTTGGGAGCTTATTCATAGTCAAGTCATTAACTTAATCATTTTCCAGTCTTCAGAGCAGGTTGCAGACATCTTCACCAAACCTTTCACCGAGAGCAAGTTCATTCATCTACGAGCTCTTCTTGGTGTGCGGTCTACATCTGCAGTAGCATCATCTTCAAGAGGGGCCTTTTAGCCTCTTCATTTCTTTTATGTCTCACTTTTGGAGGGGAGTTTTTTCCTATGGGTTTTCTCCTTTTCTCTATCTTATGGGAGATTGCATTTGTACATGGGTACCTCATCAGGCCTTGTTGTCGGGACCCATTTTATATTTCCACACTGCCCACCTAAGTTGCGCTTATGTGGGGGTATTAGTGTAGGTTTTTATTTTTCCCTATTATTTAATTAGGGAAATTATATTTTTTGTGCATACATGGATTTTTTCTACATTCGTGGGATAGGCTAGCTTATGTGGAGATGTGTGTCATAGATGTGTCATAGGTGTCATAAGAATGTCATAAGTAACTCCCTTAATGGGAGTTACTTCTCTATTCTTAGCATCTTGTCACCACCTTTCATGGAGGAGTTACAGTCTTTTCTTAGGGTGCTTTGACCACCTTTTGTGGAGGAGTTACTTACGTGTTCTCTTATATGTATTCTTCACTTTTGGCCATCTCAAGTTAATCAGATATTGGATTTTCTCTTATTTGTCTTGTGAAATTTATCTTCTTGTATAATTTCAAATTGCTTTAGCATCTATGTGATGTGCACTAGCTTCATCTCATGTGATCACGTCTCCATTGCATTTGTATTATCCAGATTCTGGCAACGACTCTAATAAAATTCAATACAGTTATATATATTATGGTCACCAGGTCTGTGGTATTAAATTAGGCCTAAAGATACCTAATTGGATAAGAGTTGAGTTGAGTTAGTTTGTCAACCTTGAGAGTTAGATCTTAAAAATTTTCATGAATATATAAGATGATAATGGGTATGAAAAAATTATCCTAGGTTTTTTTTAAGTTTTATAAACAATTCAAACCTACTAGATTTGTCCTAAAAGAAAGTTACAAGGATTAGACCTTAAACAAGGAAAGAGTTGATTGGTTGAGAGTGCAAACTTGGAGATGGAGTCTTATGTTTGGGTGTGTATGGGAGTTATAATAGATAATTTAATGGACATATGAGACTTATTTGTGGATTCAAGAACCATGGGATCATTTTTTAGGCTTTTAGACCTATGAATCTATATGTGAGAATGACAAGTTTGAACCAAGGAAAAGAGAGTGAAGTGATGAGAGATATGTATGAGAGGATGGTGATGTACTATGAAGGATAAGATTATAGAGAGACATGAATGATGATTGGTATTAAAGATATAGAAGGTTACTCTATTTAAAAAGAGGCTTAGGTGCCAAGAAAAGGAAGATTGATCAAGAGAGTTCAAGAAGACAAGCAAGGTACCTGTGGCAAGGAATCAAATAAGAGATCATAGAATAGATTCAAGGAAAAATTAAGAGATAGGGAGATGTTTATGAAGAGTGTATGCATCATATATACATCAAATTAGGTGACTATATAGAGTCCATTTGTCACATTTCATCCAGTTGGAGGGTAAGGATGTATGTGCTAGATTCTTATGGGTGTCATTGAATAAAGATCCTTATAATAAACTATTCTTTGGTGCTTGTAAATTTTTTCCCACACTCTTCACCACATGTAATTTAAAATATTAGTGACCATTTTCAAATCTATATTTATAAATAAAAATATTATCCTCCCTTGGTGATATCCTTTTGATTGGTGACTCTAACACCTGAACTAGTTACTTATAGTGTACTAGATATGACATCTATTTAGGCCTTATGATGAATCAATTAGTGAAAATACAAATTTAATGCCTCATAATTAGTTCCTTGGCTCATAAAATATGCTCATATGGGAAGCACTTGGATAATTTGGGGAGCTCACATGGCTTGGTGATCCTCAATGGTATTATCCAATTTATGTGTTATGGTGGTTTCAGTTTATTTCTTTTTGCTTGAGTTTGTTTGGTTGTGGAATACATAATTACTATATGCATATTCTATCAGAGATCATGGACATTAAATTTTCATATTTTTTCTCTCTTTCTAACCATTCTACCTTATCAATATGTTTTCACTTAGATCCCCACCTATTCATTCTAACATTTTAAAACCCCAAAAAACCACCATTATATATTTTAACCACAAATTTGCTGAATAGGACGTTAATATCCAAAAAAATAGATTCCTTTCATCCTATGATATTAATAACCCAATTGAGCATGATAATTTCTTCACCCAAGCCAATTTTTCTTCAGATTTAATTATTTTTCCCTATTGAACCCATATGCCCCACCAACTTATTTTTGGAAAATTCCCATGTAATGCTAGGTTTTATTTAAATTTTAAGAATATCCATATGCTAATCATGTATATTATGATAAAGGCTCCACAAAAATCTAAATAGATGCAAAGAATCTCTAGGAGCATGCTTAGAAAAAGGAAAATGACTTTTTGAAAGAAAAAAAACAAGCATAAATTCACCCTCAAACTTTTTTGGAGTATCTTTATTCCTAAGAAGTCAATTTATGCTATATCTAATATTTCAACTTGGTTTGACTATGCCTCTAGCATTTACACTATGCCTAACCAACCATGCATATTGTTAACCACTAGCCTATTCATTTTTTCTTCTTTACCAATTTCCCAGTCCTCCATCCCATCCTCAAACTTATCTCCAATAAAGTTCAAGGTGTAAATAATCTAAAATTTAAATTTTTATGCACAATCCAAAAGATTTATTTGTTTACATAGATTATTTGTTTAAATATATTGTATATTATGGATTCCCTCCATCTTGTATAAACCACATCATCCTTCCAATACACAAACCTGGAGATAATAATGGTCCTAGTAATTATCAAACCATCATGATTGGTCATACATTTGAAAAAATGTTTACTATTGATTTAGACATCCATATCTCTAGATGGGACAAAACTAAAAAATGTGAGAGTTTTGAGACAAGTAGGTTTTAGGAATAATCATCACACTAGTGATTATATTTTTACTTTGACCTCTATAATTGAGGATGTTAAGGCTAAAATCCACAATTTTTATTGTTGCTTTGTACACTTTCACAAATCCTTTTACAATAGTCCTTGGTATTTTATCATTGATAGACTCAAGGCTTTGGGAATTCTAGAATTGGTGATACACCTAGTTATGACACTCTACAAATACATTATTGAAAGAGTGCACACAAGTATTGGTGAGATAAAGGGGGTATGAATCACCATTTGGGTTAAGCAAATTTTTCCAACTTGCCCTACACTTTTTGGTCTATGCATAGATGAGCTTCATGAAATCATAGCAAGTTGCCCAAGAACATATGGTTACTTATTATAATCATTATATATTATTATTCTTATATTTACATACAACATCATTTAATGTACAAATCAAATGATATTAATTTAGTATTAGTACTTGTTATCAATATCAACAAACTAATCCATTTTACTCAAAAGACGTAAATATGCCTCTTTTATCATTTATAACAGTTCCTAATAAGTCATTTCCCACATATTTGAAGTTAATAAGATTGATCAACTAAACAAAAATTGGTATACATATATGGATTTAGGTCAAGGATGATCAATACATCCTAGATGTGAAGGATTTAGTATGTTACAGATGCAAAAAGATAGAGTTTTGTTGAAAGTGATGAAACTATTGATTCTATATTTGATGGTTACATATCACCCTGGTGGTTACAAAACTATCAATTCATGTAGGTAGTAGTTACATATATGCCATGATAGGTTTTCCTTACACAAAGTAATGGTTTCACCCACATACAAAACAAAATTAGCAGAATGGTTGTAGATGCTTATTCTTCTAGTTATTATTTTTTCCAGCTCCTTTTTAGGTTTATTCCTTGATGCATATATGGTAGCTTCTATAGAAGGCAAATGTAATCGAATATTTAGTTATTAAGTAGTTTTTGGGGATTTACTAAAGTAACAATTCATCCATGACTTGATAATGTTCTCCTAGAAAGTGTTATTGGTTGTGTTTTGATGTTGGGAGTTGAGTTTTATGTGTAAGGGAATATGTAAGCAAGTGTCATCTCAATTTATGGGGTTTGAGCTTTGTTATATTGTAAGATATGTTAATAAAGGCCTCAATAAGGCAAACCCTTTTAATTGAGAAAGAGATAGTGGAAAGATGAGGACTAATGTCACTCTTATAGAGTTTTCTCAATTCAAGTTTCTCTAAGGTAACTTATGTCAATTCATTTCAATCACCATTAACATGTTTTATTAGTATAATTGACACAAACAATAAGTATCACAATTAAGTTGATAGTATATAAGTATAAGATCCATGTAGATGAGATGTTACTAGAATCTCCAACAAATATATATATGAGATTGGTATCATATATATGTATTTCAATGTGTATGGTATTTTTTTTATGATTATTATACATATTTATGCATATTAATTTCCCCCAAACACTTCAACATATGCACTTTCAAATATTGATGACTCCATTTTCAAATGTACAATTATAAATAACAAGATTTTATCCCTTGGTGATATCATTTTGATTTGTTACTTCAATGCCCAAATTAGTTTCATGTTATGTACTAGATATGACATCTATTTAGATCTTATGATGAATCAATTAGTGGACATATAAAGTGCAGGCCTTAAAATTAGTTCCTTATATCAAAAAATATCCTCATATGGGAAGCACTTGATTAGTTTGGGTAATTAACATGGTTCGGTGATCCTCAATGGTACTATCCAATTTGTGTGCTTTGGTGGTTTCACTTTCTTTCCTTTGGCTAGTATCTCTTAAGTTATGGAATACATCATTGTTAATACACATATTATATGACATTTCATGGACCTTTAGGTTTCATATTTTCCTCTTCATCTTTATAAGTAATTTTCCCCATTCATGAGATTTGAAATATGCATATTCCAAACTCAAATGCTTGATTAGTTACTCAGAATTGGGACTTGATCAGTCTCAATTCATCAATGAATCAACATAATAAATCATCTCTCCAAATGCCTTGACAAGGGGGAAAATTTATCCAACCTATTATCTTGGGGCATAATATTAGAGGTATATTAGTTAATCAAGTCAATATGGTCACATGTTTAGTGATGTTATACTCTCCTATTACCACTTGAGATATTACTCATTTCCTTGGCCAAAAAATGAACATGACCAAAATCATCCTTTCTCCACATAGTTAGATCAGTTGGTGACCCCTGACATCTACATACTCTACATCATAATAATTCTATGCATTCATATGGGTGTACTCCTTCCTTAATCTTTAACTTTAAATGTGAAATTTAGATTTTCAAATTTCAAAAAGGGACATTTACTACTACAAGTTTTATTTCAAGTTTTGTTATTATCTTGCACAATCAAAATTTCAAGTCAAAGACAAAGTGTGTCATACACACTCAAATATTATTTTATCCTTTACTATAGTAATTTCATTAATATAATAATGGTGGGGATGGGGATGTATACACCTAAATTTGGACATCCTAAATTTGGTACAAGCCCATCTTTAATGTTCTTTATTGCAAATTTTCAAATATAGACTATTGATGATTAATAAAGTATTTTTGGTACATTTGTTTGAGTATTATATCTATATTTCATTATTTCTCTTTTTTTTTCATCTTTTAAAAAATTTAATGGGGATCCCCAATACCGGTATTTTATATTGTTAGTGATTTTTGAATAAGTCTATTATTTTCAGATAGATCTAGGCCCACAGACCTATTTGTGAAGTGCAGATTTGTCCTAGTTAATTTATGAATTTATTTCAAGTCACATTTCATTTAAATATTTCTTTTATCCATTGAGTCTTGTTGGGTCATATTTTTTACACCAATATGTCTCCTAAATTCAAATTCAAAATCTATATAAATATAGAGATACTCTAATCCATTAAGGATGGCACTCCACACTCTCAAAATCTATACAAATATTTATTGTTTTGTCTATATAATTTCCAAATCTATATTCAAAATATGCAAAGGATAAATTCACATTTTCATGATTGTTCCAATTGTAAAATTGGAGAAGAAGCATCTACACTTGCATTCACAATTTCACACATACATGTTAGTGGGATAACTACATTCAAGTTTGAGCCCTCTTTAGAATATTGTCAATGTAGTGCAATGCTTAGTCAATAAATGTGGATTGACAAAGGTCAATCCAACTCAATATATTTCACCCAATACCCCATATTTGATATCATTTTGATTTTTGGGTAGGAACTAGGATATTTAAAATCTGAAATTACATTAAAATTTGCAGTTAACATAGGTGCAGGTGGTCAAAAAGTTTTATTTTTCATCACAATCAATGTCAACAAGACCATCAATAATAAAAATAGTTGTATTGTGGTTTTATCAATAAGGAGTGGACATATCTTTGATTTAATTTATATTTTGTTTCTTATTTAGATATGTCATAATTAAATCTTACTCTTCCTTTCATTTTCAAGCATTAGTCATAGTCAACACAAACAAGTCCATAGTAAAACAAAATGCATTGCTATCTAGGGATTACATACATGTATATGAATAAATAAAAATATATGTCCCTAATCCTAGGTTTTCAAAGTCTTTTATTGATGATTTTTATATGATTTTACCCAATCTTAGACCCTTCGAATCCATGAATATAAATTAAGTTGCTTTTTTCCTAGTTTTTTCCAAAAATAATATCTTATTACATTTAGCATGTTAAAATCAAGATTATTGGAATATTTTATGTCTTTAGAATTATAATTTATTCAACTATTTTATGTTTATTAGATTCACATAATCAAAATTAAAACACCAACACACCATCTTTATTCTAATGGATTAGGTGGAATTGTGTGCCTATTTAGAGGCCATTTGGGACCTTTCATCCAATTTGAGGGTAATAATGTTTATCTTAGATTATTATGGGTGTCATTGAGGACAACACATTATAGGAAACTATTATTTGGTTCATGTTACTTTACCCCAAACTATTCACCATATGTAATTTCAAATATCAATGACCATTTTCAAATCTATAACTAGAAATAATAATCTTTTCCTCCCTTGGTAACATCATTTTGATTGGTGACTTTAGTGCACGAACTAGTTACATATATTATATTAGATATGACATCTATTTAGACCCTATGATGAATAAATTAGTGAAAATACAAAGTGGATGCCTTAAAACTAGTTTTTGAGATCATAAAATATGCTCATATAGGAGTAATTGGTTAATGTAGATGATATTTTGTGATTATGTACAACCTTAGTCCTGTACACTTGGAAAACTTAGATCGTAGTTGTTACTCTTAGTTATACACTCTCCTTACTTTTGTAAACCTCAAATATACTCTATCTTATGCCCCTTCACCTATATATTAGTCTAACCAGTCTTATATTGATGACATAAACATTTTATCTTTCTCATAATGCTTAAAATGTCCTTATCTTACACCTCTACAAGTTCTGAGCCTATACCTATTTTGTTACTCTCTAGACACTAACATCTAAGATAATTAGTAGCGTTAATGTTACTATCTTATCTTGACACGAGTGTCTAGTGCCCTAAAGCTATCTATTTTGAAAATGAAAGTTATCCTATGGTCAATCTAAGTTCTTTAATGTGAGTTATTAATCCAAAGGAATTGATATAAATATAACATCAACCCTCATTCATTCTTCAACTAGAAAAGACCAAATAGACCATGGCACTTATCAAAAATCACTCTATCAAGCATTCAATTAATCAAAACTTCCCTATTTCAATACCAATCATAGGCACAAAACATATATAGGTCTAAAGTACTAAAGGAATACTGATTTATCAAATTATAAGTTAGGTCATTATTGTACTTGCTTTACACACATTACATGATTCAAACACAATCCAAAATATAGGGGAGAAATACATCAATCTGAGGCCCTCTTCAAATTATTGGCTATATAGGAAGCATCCTCTGATAGCAGATTCATTAGGGTCAACTCAATACCATGTGCCCACTAAACCATTTTTCCCCAAGGTCACATTGATTATGGAAAGCTAGGGTTTTTCCATTTCACAAGGAGTGGCTATCCATGACCCAAATCTAAATACATTAGACCTAAGGCAAAGTAAAACCTATAAGCATCCAATTGGTCACATCTTATTTTACTAGATATTTCATATAGGATAGTATCATCAAACTTAGATAGTAACATCAACACAATCATCCAAGGCTAATGTAACTATCCAGATAACTAGAGGCTTAGATCTAAAATCTAACATATTTTTTAGAATTATCTTCTTGCCTAATTTTAGTATATTCTAGATATATACCTACATTAGCATTATAATAATGTAAGTACATCTCTTATTTGTCATTTATATATCTATCCTAGTTGTACTTTCCATATTTAGACTATCTCAACATAATAAATTCAATATATACATATATTTGAGTTTCAAATTTAATTAGCCTACTATAGACATGATTATCACCCTTATGTCATTTCATTTTTATATTATTAACCCTAATATTAAACTGAAAGCATGCTTTATATTAAATTTTAGGGTTAAATAATTAATTTAGGGAACTCACATGGCTTGGTCATCCTCAATGGTACTTGTCAATTTATGTTTTATGGTGGTTTCAATTAATTTCCTTTTGATGGAGGTTATCTAGTTTTGGATTAAATCATTTCTAATATGCATATTCTATCAGAGATCATGGACCTTAAAGTTTCATATTTTCCTCTTTCTCTTTCTAACCATTCTACCTTATCTATGTGTTTTCACTCAGATCCCCACCTATTGTTTTTAACATTGTTAAACCCCAAAAAACTACTACTATCTATTTTAAACACCAATTTTATGAAGATGACACTAATATCCATAAAAATAGACTCCTTTCATCTTATGCTATTCATAACCCAATTGAGCTTACTAGTTTCTTCACCCAAGCTATTTTTTCTTCATATTTAATAATTTTTCCTATTGAATCCATATACTCCACCAACCTATTGTTGGAAATTTCCCATGTGATGTTTGGTTCAACTCAAATTTTAGGAATACACATAGTCTAACCAAGCCTGTTATGATAAAGGATCCACACAAATCTAAACAGATGCAAAGAATTTATGTAAGCATGCTTACAAATAGGAAAAGGTCTTATTTGAAAAAATAAGCATAAATTCACCCTCAAAATTTTTTTTAGTCTCTTTATTCCTAAGAAGTCAATTTATGTTATACCTAATTTTTCAACTTTGTTTGACTATGCCTCTAGCATTAACATTGTGCCTAACCAACGATGCATATTTGTTAACCACTAGCCTATTCATTGTTACTTCTTTACTAGTTTCCTTGTCCTCTATGTCAACCTTGAACTTAACTCTAATAAAATTCAAGGTGTAGATAATATAAAATTTGAATTCTTCAAGCACAATCCATAACGCTGATTTATTTAAATAAATGATTTGTTTAACTATATTGTATCTTATGGATTCCCTCCATCTTGGACAAACCACGTCATCCACCTGATACATAAATATGGAGATAAAAATGATCCTAGTAATTATAAAACCATCATGATTGGTCATACATTTACAAGAATATTTACTATTGACTAGATAATCATATCTCTAGATGGGCCAAAACTAAAAACATGAGAGTTGTGACACAAGTAGGTTTTAGGAAGAATCATCACACTAGTGATTATATTTTCACTTTGACCTATATAATTAATGATTCTAAGGCTAAAATTAACAAGGTTTATTGTTACTTTGTACAATTTCACAAATCCGTTTACATTATTTCTTGGTATTTTCTCATTGATAAACTCAAGGCTTTGGGTCTTTTGGAATTAGTGATACAACTAGTTATGATACTCTATGAATCCATTGTTGGAAGAGTGAACATAATTATTGGTGATAAAAAGGGGGTATGAAACACAATTTATGTTAAGCAAATTTTTCCACTTTGCCCTATGCTTTTTGGTATATGCATAGATGAGCTTCATGAAATCATATCAAGTTGCCTATGCAAATATCGTTACTTAGTAAAAAAAATTGTATTTTTATTCTTGTATTTATAGAAAACATAATTTTTATTTCCAACTCAAATGATATTAATTTATTATTAATAATTTTTATCAATATTAACTAACTAATCCACTATACTCAAAAGATGTAAATATGACTCTTTTATCATTTGTAACACTTCCTAAGCAGTCATTTCCCACATAGTTGTAGTTAATAAGATTAATTAATTAATCACAAATGGGTATAAAAAATGTATTTGGGTTGAGGATGATCCATATGCCCTATATGTGAAGGCTTTAGTGTGTTTTTGATATATAAAAATGGAGTTTTGTTGAAGGTGATGAAACTAGTGATTTCACAGTTGATGGTTATATATCACTCTGGTTGTTACGAAATTGTCGATTCATGCAGGTAGTAATTACATAGCCATAACGATATTTTTACCTACATAAAGTAATATGTTTATCCACATACAAAATAAAATCAAAATAATGGTTGTATACACTTCTTCTTCTTCTAGTCATTATCTGTTTCAACACCTTTTCAAGTGTCTTCCTTGATGCATATATGTTAGATTTTGTAGAAAGAAAATATAATAAAATATTTAGTTATTGAGTAGTGGTTTTTGATTTATTGAAGTAAAAATTCATCAATGACTTGATGATGTTCTCTTATAAAGTTTTTTTATTGTGTTTTGGTGTTGGGAGCTAGGTTTTGTTAATAAAAAAAATGGCAGTTTAATTTATGGGTTTTGAGCATTATTGTATTGTAAAAGATGTTCATAAAGGCCTCAATAAGGCAAAATATTGTAATTGAGAAAGAGATAATGGAAAGATAAGTACTGTGTCAATATTCTAGATTTTTCTCAATTCAAGTTTCTCTAAGGTGACTTATGTCTCTGTGATTTTTTATTGTTGTTGTGATATTTTCATTAGATTACTTATTTTCTTACTTAGTTCAGTTTCCTTTACATTTATAGCATTATCCAATTCATTAAAATCAACATTAATATTTTTTTGAGAGTAAAATTGACACAAATAATAAGTATCACAATCAAGTTAATAGTATATAATTATAAGATTCATGTAGATGAGATGTTACTAAAATCTCCAAAAAAATTACGTATGAGACTAGTATCATATCTAGTAATTTCATTGTGTATGGTCTTTTGTATTGTAATTAATATTCATATTTATGCATCTTAATTTCCCCCAAATGCTTCAACATAGTAAATTTAAAATATCAATGACTCCATTTTCAAATGTACAACAATAAATAATAATATTTTCTCCCTTGGTGATATAATTTTGATTAGTGACTTCAATGCCTGAACTAGTTGCATGTAGTGTATTAGATATGAAATCTATTTATATCCTATGATAAATCAATTAGTTGAAAGTGCAGGCCTTAAAATTAGTTCCTCATATCAAAAAATATCCTCATATGGGAAGCACTTGATTAGTTTGGGGAACTCACATGGATTGGTGATCCTCAATGGTACTATCCAATTTCCTTGCTTTGATGGTTTAACTTTATTTCATTTTTATAATATCTCTTTAGTTATGGACTAAATAATTATTAATACGCATATTCTATGAGATATCATGGAACTTCAAGTTTCATATTTTCCTCATCCTATTTCTAACCTTTCTATCTAATTTTTTATGTTTGCACTCATCTCCCCACCTATTATTTCTAATATTATTAAACCCCAAAAAATATCATTATCTATTTTAACAACCAATTTGATAAATAATACACTAATATCCTCAAAATAGACTCCTTTCATCGTATACTATTTATAATCCAGTTTAGTGTGATAATTTCTTCACCTATGCATTTTTCCTTCAACTTTAAATTTTTTTTGCCATTCAACACATATGCACCACCAACCTAGTGTTGTAAATTTCCCATGTAATGCTTGGTTTAAATCTAATTGTAGCAATATCCATAGGCTAACAAAGTATTTTATGAAAAAGGCTCCACACAAATCTAAACAAATTCAAATAATATATGGGAGAATATTTATAATTAGGAAAAGAATTTATTTGAAAAAATAAGCATAAATCCATTCTCCATAAGCATAAATTCACCCCAAAAACTTTTTGGAAGGCCTTTCTTCCTAAGAAAACATTTTTTTGTATATCTAATCTTTTATCTTGGTTTGATTATGCATCTATCCTTTAACATTTTCATAACCAATCATACATATGTATTACCCTTGGCATATTCATTTCCACTTCTTTACCAATCTCCTTATCCTCCATGCCCTCCTCAAACTCAATTCCAATAAATCTTAAGGTGTAGATAATCTAAAAGTGGAAGTCTTCAAGAAAAATCTAGAATTTTAAGTTGTTTACTTAACTAAGTTGTTTGAATATATTGTATACTATGGATTCCATCCATCTTGTAAAAACCACATCATCCATATGATACACAAATCTAGAGACCAAAATGATCCTAGTAGTTATTAAATTATCATGATTGCTTATACACTTGCAAAAATATTTACTATTACTTTAAATATCCATATCTCTTTATGGGATAAAACTAAAAAGCTAAGAGCTAAGGGACACATAATTTTCATGAAGATTCATCACACCAGTGATTATATTCTAACCTTGGACTCTAAAATTAATGAGGCTAAGGATAAAAGTCATAAGGTTTATTTTTACTTTGTAGACTTTCACAAAGCCTTTAACATTGTTCATCAATATTTTCTTATTGATAGACTCAGGGCTTCGGGATTTATAAATTTGTGATTCAACTATTTATGACACTCTAAAAATCCATTGTTTTAAGAGTGTATATAATTATTGGTGAGACAAAGGGGATATGATGTACCATTTGGGTTAAATAAGGTTTTCCGCTCTACCCTAAAGTTTTCAATCTATACATAATGAGCTCTATGAAATTATATTAAGTTTCTTGGGGACATATAATTACTTATTGTAAATCTTTTATATTTTTATTTTTATCTTTACAAATGATATAATTTTTATGTCCAACTTAGATGATCTAAATTTTAAATCAGTACTTGTTAGCAATATCAAATAACTAATCCACTATACTCAGAAGATGTAAATTGTCCTCTTATATCATTTATAAATGTTACATTTAAATGAGTAAGTAGAATATAGAATTAACAATAAATGGATCACTTAGATGAATAAGTACATCTACTAGATTAATAAAGGTCCAATGTGTTGGAAGAATTTTTCCCAACATATCTCTATCCAAGGGAAATCTTGACAAGTTGGAGTCTGTATGCACAAAAATTAGCACATCCTAATGTATGCACTTGAATCCCCAAGGTTTGGATGAGGTAGCCAATGTAATGGATGGGCTAGGGGTTTGGTTGATTGTTGGGTGGAATATAATTTGGGATAGGTGGTGGTAATGGGTTCTCGTGATGGAACCAAAATACCTCAACAACATCTCAGTGTTTGTTAAGAGCATGAAGTTATGTGGAAACATATCTCCAAGGACTTTTGGTCTCTGATATCATAATAAGGTAGAGTTATTGGTTAATTTGAAAAAAATATTTCAATATTCATCATGTGATCAACATTTTGAATACCAAATGTGTACTCATCCTCAAGGAAAGAAAGCAGAAAATAAAATGTTATTCCATGGATTAAATATCCCCAACCAACCCCACATAAATAATGTTCAAAAATACCAAAACATGGAGAAGGTCATCCACCCAAAAAAGATAAATAGAATAAATACAAAACCATTGTTTCACCTATCTTTAATATGATTTAAAATAGGTTTCCATGAGATACCAATGCCAATTCCATTATCTCTATTGAGGTTATCTAGTCTTTTTTCAATTTTGATAGTTTCTCTAATTTTTCATTTCCATCAATTTTTCTTCATTAATGTTGACATGGTGTTTAGTATTTAGGGAATGTTCAGCCAAGGTGGAGGAATCAATATGTGATTTGTTAATGTCATTTGTATGTTATTTTAATCTCATTTGTAGGGAACGACCAGTTTCTCCAATATATGGTTTACCACATAAACACCATTTTTTATATTTTGAGTTAATCAGATCCTTAGCATGAACAAGGGACATATAAAGAGTGATAAGTGGTTTGAAAGTAGTTTTCATCCCAACCTTCCTAACAATTCTAACATTTTTTTCTAAAATCCCTTTAACAAAAGGAATGGTAATTCTATGAATATTATGATTATCATTAATGCATTTTTGTTGTTTTTGAATATTATTTATGTGGGGCTAGTTGGGGATATTTAATCCATGGAATAACATTTTATTTTATTCTTTCTTTCCCTAAGGATGAGTACACATTTGCTACTCGAAACGTCGAATAACATTGTTTCTCACATGATGAATCCTAAAATATTTTTTTCAAATATTTTACATCATGAAAACTTGGCTATTGTTATTTAATGTTAGGCTCAAATAAATGACGTATATTGGGTTGAGTGACTCATGGTAAAAGATCTACTCTATTGGGTTGACTATGCCTGGCCAATGTCATCCACTAAGTGTGAATGATATAAAATGTGGCTAGACCTTAGGAGAATAAGATGGAATAGATGGGTGAATAAGATTGGTTTATTTTGTATCAACTTCTCTCATTTTTTGGGAGAAAAATGATGGGTGGATTATGGATGTGCTCTTATTCTTTTAAGGTGTCTAAGGACTCTACGATGAGGTAGGGAATTGGAATGGATCAAAATACCTCACATCTCAACATAGTATTAATGTTACATTATATGATGATGGTGGGACAAAAATATCTAATTCTATGGAATAGACTATGCCAGACAAGACTTGGTGTCTTGGTAAGGGTCTTCTAAAGGAGACTACGTAAAAGCCAAGGAAAAACGTATGAGGTTGTTTAAGAAATGGATTGTAAAGTGTGCTTGATGGAATGTTGAATCAACGCTTGATATGTGGATGATTGTGAAAATGGACAAGTATTTTTGTAGATGTGTTTACTTGTATATATTTAAAAAGGCTTTTGGTATGGCTTGCATGAAATAATAAGGCTTTGACACTGTATTTATTTTGTTGTTTTTGGGCTTTTCTTAGTTTTTGACAAATGAATACTTGCATGTTGAAAATAAAGTGTTGAAAGTACATGAATATATAATTAAAATAAAATGAAAAAAAAAAAATTATCCTTTTCAATGTTTGATATGCATGCAATGGAAGATAGAAGAAACCTATGCTATTATAAAAGATGTTGATTTTTCCTAGATCTATCTATATGCAAACTAGATGAAATGTTTTTGTTTGTTTTGATTGTTTTTTATGAAATAGGATAAATGTGTAAATTAAATATATGTATTCAATAAATGTGAGAGGAGATATGATATAAAACAACAACAAATCACCTTCCACTAATATTCTTGTTCATAAACAAACTAGACTAGTTTTTCAACCTTTCTAATTTGTCAAACAAATTTTTTGAATGTATTTATAAAAGAGGAACAAGAGATGAAAATTATAAATTTTATACTTTAAGAGAGGAAAATAAAAATGATTTTAAATCTTCAAAACAAATAGGACCAACAATCAACCACTCTTAAATATGTGCAAATAATTATCAATGTTTTATATGTTTATTTAGATGGTTGTTTATAATGCAAAGGACTTGTTTAGATATTGAAAAGAAAAGTTATGTTGGTTGAAAACAAAAATTTGTTAAGCTATTTTTTAGGATGATTGACTAGGTGTATTTTTTATTTGAAAGTAAACTAAGTTGTTGAAATTCAATCATAAACCAAAACAAACTATGTTTTTGTAGCAAAGATAAATGAATAGAAATAGATCTATTTCACTATCAAATCCACTTATTTTATATTTTGTGAAAAATTAATCCAATCAAAATAATAAGATATACTAAATATAATCTAAAAATAAAAATAAATGCTAAAAATTAAAAGAAACCCCAACATAATTTTGGAATAAATTAGCTGAAGTACATGTAGTGTGTTGATAGGAGAATCCTTAGCATGCTAGTTTCATATGCTCTTGAACAAGTTCTATAAACTCTCTAGTTGGAAGATAGACAAACTCTGGGACAAGATGAAAAATTAAAAGACACAATCCACAAATAGAGAGCATCTGAATTGGGTTTGGCTAATGCCTTGGCTTACAAAGTCTTAGTTACTTTCACCAAGAACACTTCTTCACTTATAGTGGTGTAGTCAACTCAAAAATAATAAAGGTTGAATCTTATAAAAAATTTATAAAGGCTATGGCTGAAAAATATTCTCAATAGCAACTTATAATGGTAATTTTTAGATCTAAAATTAGGCCAAAACTGACCTTGTATCAAGAGAATGAAGTTTGCATGGAGGATTTCAACTAAGTGTGACGGTGAGTTCAACCTAAGATGAAATGAAAAAGGACAAAATTAGGAGAGTGAGTGACTTATGCATGATTGGGAGTGAAAACAGGGTGATGAGAATAAGAAATGTGAAGCTAATTATGTAAAACATGTGAAAACTAAAGTTACAAGAGCTAATTTTAAAAGGCATTTCCACTGTGATAGAACCATCACTTTATGCAAGGGTAGTTATATAAATGTTTCTTATTATGACACAACCACCACATATGATTCCAATACCACCTCTATTTTAATGCATAACCACCTCATTATGTCAAAATTTCCTCTTATATTTCAAAATCATTGTGGTGGTTCTGCAATATAAGGGGTAGTTCCAAAAAAGAAGGGTGGTTTTATCACTTGGGGCATGGCTCTATCACATATGGTAGTTTTTTCAAAATAAAGTATAAATGACATAGAAAGGCCTAAGCCACGGGGACCAGAATGGGTCAAGGGAGGAATGAGAAGACATAATGAGGGAATAGAGCTAGAGAGTTCCCTGTGGAACACAAAATAAGAGGTCATTGCATCATCATCAGATTTGTATCAAAAATGTCACACCATGTAAATTTTTGGTGCATATATATTGCCTTCTCAAGAGGGCACCTTATCATGAATTGGTAAGGTGTAGTCCTAAGTAATATGTGAAAAAAGGAAATGAGAGATTATAAATACTTACCTTACTTACCTAAATAGAGGAAGGAAGCCTGTCAGGACTTCATGCAATCTGCAGATGGAAAATGAGATTCAAGTGTGCTCTAAAAGAAAATAAAAAGCAAGATAAGTAATAGAAACATGTAAATAATATGTACCATACATATGAGGAAGATAATATTACCTAGAACATCATATTAAGGGACTAAACATGGTGTCAATCTATATGTACCTACAAAACTATAGAATGTGCTACAAAAGATAGGAGTGTGATTAAAATGTTAGTGATAAAACATTGATTTTCAACACCTAGGAAATATAACACATATTTATGAGAATAAATACTAATATGAAATATTATGCTAAAAATAAAAAACTTTTGAATCAAAAAAATGAGTTTGGGGCCCAATATATTCAAAAACTTGTCAAAAACAATTCATTTGTGTCATTTACATTGAAGGACATTTTTGAGCTCTGAATTTCTATTGACCCTTTTGGGCATATAAGTAGTCATAAGAAAGAGAGTGATGAGAGGATGGTAAATGTATAGAAGGAGGCATGGTCAGGCATAATCAGTTCAATTTTTTTAACTTTTTATTTCTACCCCAAATTTAAAAGAAAATCAAAATGTGGTTGAAATCTAGTCAAATTTTAAAAAAAAATGTTTTGTAGTTATTTTTGGGGATGATAGGTTAGATATTTGTAGGATTTTTTAAAGTTTGAGTGATTATTAGTGAGTTTTTGGGAAAATCAGGGATAGCTACAAGAACTACTGCTCAAGTTATAGAACCACCACATTTTATAAGTGGAAGTGTCATAACCGTTGCAGTGGGTTCACAACCATCATGAGGTGGTTATGGTGTTGCCACCTTTGGATTTTTACATTTCCACCTTAGTGAATTTTTTTAACCATTGTAGGTAAGTTTCATAACTACCAAATTAAAATGGGGATAATTCTATGAGATTAGAGGAACGTGAATGCTTTTGGCTTGTTTAGACTATGAGATCAACTTCCTTGGATTAATGACTGACTTAGGATCTATTTTATTATTTTAGAGAGCCTATATTCGATGGATCAGATCCCATGAGTAAGAGTGACTCCTTTGAGTCTTAGTGATTTTGATAGCTAATTAGTTGGCCCTACTCAACCTAGTAGGGATACTTTATATTACACAGGTAGGGATCACATCTTCTTCTAGCTAATTTTTATGTGACTTGTTGACCTATTGAGACCTTGAATAGAACACCTTAATGTTCCCTTTTATCCTTAAGAGAGTAGAATATCACTCTCATGGATGTGTATAAGATCACCTATCTTCCTAATACCAAATGAGTAGTGTCTATTTATGATGTTGACATTCATCATAAGGCCCATTGATGTGAAAATCATTTTGGAGATGCTAACACATTAAACATGGGTGTAAAGTATAGTGTGAGGATTTTTTAGGTTAAAGGATCAGAGATACCCAACCTAAAGAAGACCATCATTAGCACCCTTACCTCTCAGTTAATTGGGGAGAAGGGTATCAATGAGATTTTGTATAGTTGGTCACCAATTTATGGTGTATATAGGAGAGAGGAACTCTCTTGCTTGGAGTTAGGAGATGTTAGCATAGACTTAGAGGGATTTATATTGAGTGGCTCACCTGAAAGCCCTTTCTATTAGCCACTTGACCATCATTATGGGTTGGGTTTATGAGAGGATGATCCCTTACTAGAGGGGGGGTGCCAATTGGGGTACCAAGGAATATTAGGGAGATTAGATGGGCAGACATGGTACCCTTTCATGTTATACCCCATACTATGGGGTTTTTGACAATGGTAGATTTGATTTACATACCCTACTAGGACATTGTTAGGTAGAGGGATAATGAGGGAGTTTATCTCATAGTAGCCATCGGGGCTATGCAGGTTTGAGATAGATTGTTATAGGTTGAGGTACACCATGTGGATCAAGTGCCCTAATAGTTTGGTATACCCTATGTGGGAAACCTCCCCATCCCTAGAGTTGTGTATAGGGGGACTTGTGAGGTGAGGGCAACAACACTAAGGAAACTAGCATGGCATGTACTAGTGAGAGGGGTGCCTATCACCCAACCAACTTGACTTGCACCTAGGGGAGGGGGAGGACAGGTGAGAGCTATTCAATAGAAAATGGGTCCACTACCACCACCACCACTAGACCATGCATATCATTATAAATAATAGTTAGGAGAGAGAGAGAGGGTGAGCCCCAATAGTAACTTGAGATGGAGGAGGTTACATATTATGACTCTATTCCCAAGTGGTAGGAATGAGGTCTAGGTAAATTATTGATTCCATTCATTATGATTACAATTTGTATTTTGATTTCTTCCAGCTATTTAGATGATTTTTCATAAGCTATATTTAATCATGTCAGTTGGATCTGATTTATCTTGTGTGCTATACAATACAAATATTATGGGCGCATGGAAGAGGATAATCAAGGATACCTTGATCAATTTATTTTAGTTGAGTATTGGCTGGACATGAGATCAATTGTTGGTATCTATCTTAGGCTTCCTTCAGAGATTAGGTGCCACACATATGTGTTTACCCTAGCATATCATGCTTCAACTATGGTGATAACATTGAGGATAGAGAACAACACTCTATTAGCCATGGCGAGGAGAGTATAGGCCCTAGTGGATACCATGGTGAGGGGAGAAGGTAGCAAAGCCTCTAGTCATAGGACTAGTAGGATGGTATTGGAGGGAGTATCATGTAGGAGTCACCCTCCCATCCACTGACCAAAAAATAGTGATGAGAAACAAGAGGAGAGAAGAGTATGAGACCTTGTTGGAGCCATAGATCTAGACATTCTTCTACCTCAGCACCCTCCCAAAGGATGATGACTAACCTTTGAGACTTGTTTTGTAGATATTTTGGTCATATTGATGTATATGTTGATTATTTTTTAGATGGCTTGAGGCACATTGGCCCTCTACAAAGGTATTTTTATTATACATCTCTAGTGTATAAACTTGACAACTCATATGTGTATACACACACACAGATATGTGTGTGTGTGTGTGTGTGTGTATGTATGTCTGTATGTCTGTATGTATGTATGTATGTATGTATGTATGTATGTATGTATATTTTAGCATATCTCTCATTAATCTTTACGTGATGTAACTCTTTTATTTTCATACCAGATTCTTAGTTTATGCACTATACAAGACTATTTATGTGATGATGTATGTATATGCATAGCTCTTCTTTTTTTTCACTTTTGATATGATGTTATGGGAAAAATGCTAGTGTATGTGGAAATAGAATGTATCTAGATGATTCATTGTGATAGATGTACATATGTGACTACAACTAGATAACATTTGTCTTGTAGATGGTTATTTAATTATTTTATTCACATAATATATTATCTTCAATTCATAAAAAGGGATGAAAATGGAAAAATAGAATAAATGTGAGATGAATCATAAATCAAAATTTCATAGGAAAAAAGAAGATGACATAATCCTTATGAGCAAAGAAGGATATGTACTTCTTGTAAAACTTATAAAATATTAACTTTATTGGCTTCATCTAGGGAGAACTTATCCTTACAAAACTATTAAAATGGGAAAAGGTTACCTTCTTTAAACATAAACACAAAGACAACCTTATTTTGAGGAACTTTTTACTTGGAGACTTTCTAATTTACTAGTGCTTCAACATTGATATTTTAATTTTATCTGTGACCCTCTACACTTAGTCTCATGTGAATAGGAAGACACATAGGCTCTTCACCAAAGGATATACGTAGGCAAGTAAGGGCACTATTGAGCCTATTTTCAACACCCCCTTCTTTTTCAAAAGCCAAGTATTTTAAATTGATTCTATCATATTGATGACTTTGTCATAACATCTAAAACTATTTATTGGGTGTATTAGTTCATCACATCATTTGAATATACATTATTATGATAAATGTTTGTTATGACCTTTGTATTTAGTGAAATTGTTACTCTGTATTTCAAGTGGTTTTGAAAGCAATTAATGGATTTAATGAAAATATTAAGCATATACAAGAATTGATAGGTGTAATTATTTAAACATGTGGATCATGTAAATACAATGCTAACGGTCAAATGTCTAAATAGTCATGGTTTGATACATAAATTAATTGATGAAATGGAAATTCTACTTATGAATTTATATATACAAATGATTTATGATGGTATCTTATTTATAGTATTTGAAGTAGCAATATATATATTTGATCAAAGCATATAACTTTATAATGTTTTAAATAATTTTAAAACTAAATATTTTCCTAACCTAATATCTAAAGGTTAATATTGGAAAGAACCATGAATGATTTGTGATAGTCACATTGCATATTTAAAAGGGGTCAAATATCACTGGACCTAAGAGGTGGTAATGATACTAAGGACAAATGTTGATTAATTGGAATAAATGCCTAAGTGTTGGATATTGATGACCTATTTAAAAGTGATAATATGAACCTAGGGTGGTAGAAAATAAACTCAATAATGACTTGGTGTTTAGTGTTGGTTGTGGGGTTCAAATTAGTTGTTGATATCTTTAGCTGGCCTTTATGTGTATTTATTGTATTGGGGTTACAGGGATTGTATTGGACATTGTTTAGAGCCCAAAAAAATTATGTAATTAAATTCCAAGGTATGTGCATTGGTTAAAGGAATTTGGTGATCACTTTAGTAGAATCTTTAGTTATATTCAATTTTTACAGGGTTGGCAAAATAATTTGGTAGGGTTAGAAGTAGACTATTGACTGTTTGTTATCCAATGTTTTTGAGACATGTATCAAGATTGGTTATTATATATCTAGACTATACAAAAGTTGATTTTGCAGTGGTAACTATCATTCTGGACAATCTTGTTGTGGAAGAGAAATTCTAGAAGAAAGGAGAAAGATAGGAATTTTGGCAAGTTGTAGACAAGGTATGTATTTAATTTCCAGTCTCATATCACAAGAGTAGATTTGAACATGAAAGGTTTAAGGATATGCATAATATTTTGAATCATTTTGAGCTTGATAAATACATGTTGAAATACTATTGATAATAAAATAATGGAAGTTTGATTTGTATATTTTCTTTGTAATATTTTGGGTTGCATAGTTTTATTTCTTTAGGTTATAGGGTTGAAATTGTTTATAAGTCTTGATTAGATTTTTTTGAAACAAGTCTTCATTAGATTTTTGTGATATTATTCATTGAAGGATGTATTTTGGTTTTGGTTTCACTTGGAAAATAATTTATATTTTGGAAACATATTATTTGGTTTGCCTATTTTGAAAATAATACATACATGCAATACATGTACAGGTTTACTTAGTTTTAAGCCTTGATGAGTTTTAGTTACAGTCATTTGTGCTTGGCAAAAAAAAAATTAGTTTGGGTGATGGGTGGTGAATATGAGATAAATATTTAAAATGCATGTATGTTCTTTTTTATGTTAGGGTTTTCAAGAAGTTAGTTTGACAATGGTTGGTGATTAATAATTTGTATAATGCATAGATGATTCATGATTGGAATGTGTTATAGAGTTGTGTTTTATTTTGATAGAGGTGTGTGTTTTATTTGTTGTGAATTCAAAATAATACAAACTTTGACAATGTTTTATTTTATTTGTTTCTTTTTGAAGATGATATATACACATTCAATTCTTTATTTGATTTTAGTTTTTATTATCTAAAGAATGAGAGAGACATGGGTTTATTTGATGACTGGTGAATCTTAGATTATACAGAGTTATATGAATAAGTTGAGTTTGAAAAGATATAAGTTGTTTTCATTTTGATAAGTTAAAAATAGTGTTGATGTTAAGAGTTTCCTACCTAATCTATTCATAAATATACATGGTAGATAAATATGACTCTTTGGAGTTGCGTGTTAATATTGGGATTTTTAGTTTTAAGCCATGACACATTTTGATTAATTTGGTTGGAAATTTTTGATGGAAAATCTATGTGATAAAAATTTTTGTGTGACTGAGTTGCCTTTTTATTTGAAATCAATTTTGATATCATACAGGGTTTTAGATGATTGATTAAAATATATGCATAAATGTTTTGATATAAGAAATATTACTTGCTTGAAATATTATGGTTTCCATATAATGTTAGTAAATATTTATGGGTTGAAATAATTATTGATTCGATCTGATTATCGAGTTGAAGAGGAAATTTGTTCTTCAATTAGTAACATCGATCTTTTAATTAGTTTGTTATTTAGTCATTTGTAAATTGAGATATAGATTTATACATTTAAGCAGTTAGCAGAATTGTTTGATATCGATTTCAAAAGGAAAATTAATGGTTTTGATAGAATTGTATATCAATTAGTTTTTTATCTTTTTTAATTTATTTTGAAGAAATATTTGGTCACTTATCATGATAATGTTATTTATTCAGATGGTTTTTAGGTATATTTTGTTTATTTTTATTTCATAAGAAAACCCTTGGTCATTTTTCAAACTACGTTAATGAAATAATATTTCAAAATTTCAATCAGTTTATTGAAATTTATGATATGGATTTCTATGGATTTAATATACGGTTGAGGAAATTTTTATTAAAAGTAAGTAATCAGGGTTTTGATTTATTTTTTTTCATAAAATGTCAGGGTAGACACATCCTAACTCTAATCATTCTTGTAGAATTGTTTGGAAGACTAATCGAACTTAGAAAAGAGAAGATTCATCTTCTCCTAGTTTTACTTCTGGAGGCTAATTTTATGAAGGTAGAAGGATTGGTAGAAACTTCTTAGACCATTTAATAGAGGAACTTGGATGTCTATTCAATTTGATGCCTCATATCTGAATTTTTTAGATGTTCTAGATGTCTTGCCATTTAATCCTACAAATAATAGAGGAAATTGAGCTTTGAAGAGACCATATTAGATAACTTGTCTTCACAGATGTAGGAATCCAAGTGGTTCAACACAATAAATGCAAATAGCCCTACATTATGAACACAACTCAATTTCTTGTCACTCACCTCAACATCATGACCATTTTCCCAAAAATAACTTACAACAAGTTACTAAGTTGCATTTGCATGACCTAGTGCCATTAAATTGTAATGACCCATCACTTGAACCTGTGAACCCTATTGAAACTTGTTCAAAATTAGATCTTACAAATTTCTCTCATCACTTGATAAAAGAATAAAGGCTAGTGCCTCTTATCTACAAAAGATAAAAAATAAGTTTTTCATCATCACCTACCATCACCAAGATTGTAAATTAGGTTAAGTTGGAAGTAGATGATGAATACAATGAGGATGTTATCAAGTTAATTAAGTTCCCTATTACCACCATTGATTACACAGAGTATTTGACTAATAAAGGTTATCTATTGATAGAAATAATTTCAGATTTTGATGAAGAATAAGATGATCATTGATTTTTAATCCTGCTATTTTGATAAATTTTTAGATACTTTATATATTTTTAATACTATTTAAAACTTTATTTTGATAATAATTTGACAATATTTTAAAATATTTTAGATGGTATATATTTTTGATGTGGAATGTATATGAAATTATGGATAATGCATATGGATAAATGTTAAATGTAGTAATTTTCATTTAAATGGCTTATATTTTTTTTAATGTTTTACATAATAAGTTTATTTAGATGTTGTGATGTGTAAGGCCCCCACCTAGTTAGAGTTTGACCCTTTGGTCTATTAAAAATATATTTTGATCTTAAGACTTATTTTAAAATTCTTACATTAAGTTAAGTTATATCTAAAATTTAATTGACTTAATTAAAGTCAATTAAAACTTAACTAATAACTAACTAAAGTTATAATTTATCCCCCAACTATCTTTTGAGGAGGATTATAAAATAAAATCAAAGTGACATTTGAAAGGAGGAACATTACATAGGTATTTTTGAAGACTCTGACTTGTTTAAAAAGTTCATCATAATACTCTTTTATGTGAAACATTTTTGAGATAAATCAAATTTTAGAGATAGATTAAGGACCCATTCTTTGGTAGTTAAATAATATGCTTAATTAGCATATGTATCCCTAAGTTTCATTGTTTAATTTATAAACTGATTATCTAAAAGTTGTTGGGTTTAATATCTTAGGATGATTGTAGATTTATAGTCATATGAGTAGAATTCAAACTACTTGACCTAAATACTAATGAATACTTTGCTATATGTGACATGTTGATCTATTCAGATTGTTTTGGTTTTTATATCAAAGATTTTTGTACTGAATATTTTATTTCTCAATAAAATTTATTTCATCTTTACTAAGATGACTCTCTTTGTAGACTTGTACCTAGGTTATCCCATTGATGTGTGGCTGTATTGAGATATCCTCAAGTTCTATCTCATCATATTGTACAAGTAGTGGAGTTGTTATGCACGTCTCTTTTTTTACAAAGGCTTATGTGTAACTGTACACGAATGGCTAAGTACATTGTATGCAAGAGTTACATATTGAAGATTGCATTGAGAGTTGACTACATAGTAAGATTGAGACATTTTAAAGGGTGCTAAGATAGATCTTCTATAGAGATTAAAATTGACCCTTTTATTTTTATTTTTAGTCTTTGATTAATCTAAATTACTATGTTTCTTAAATATTTAGATTTATCTGTTAAATTTATTTATTTTAGTTTAAATTTTTAAGTTATATTTCATAAATTTTGCATTCATTTACTTTAAACTTAGATTAATTGTTAAAATAGAATTAGTTGTTACTATAGTTATTATTTTTACATTAGATTTAATTAAATTTTGTTAGATTGTTTAATCTTTAGTTTGGTTTAGATCTAGATTAGTTTTATTTCTAGTTTAGTCATTTGTAGTTTCAAGTTTAGTTCTTGTGTGATTTTTTTAATTATTATTTTGATTTCTTTCTTTGGCATTCATTATAATATTTTATTTTTATCTTTCAAGTCTTTGTATTTCTTTTATTTTGACCTTTTTTTAATAAAATATAAAATTTCAAAGTATTTGAGTGGAATATGAATATTTATAAGGAACAAAAATCTTTACTTCAAGAGATTATCTTAATTATAAATCTTCTCTATTAGGTAGGATAGATTATATATTCACATCTATTTCCTTTAGACTTAAAGAGAATAATTAATTTTTAAAAATTATAATGAATTATTGATCATTATTTTACATATTTATTTTCTCCAAAATATTTAAAACCCATTGTGCATATTTTAGATCTTTATGAACTACTAGATATTTAATATTAAACTAAGATGATTTCATCTTAACCTTCATGATAAGTAAAATGGATGATTATTTAACATAACATTTTTGACCATCAACAAATTTGATGATTTATATGGGTATCCTTTTAAAAATCTTGTTTTTCTTTTCTATTTTATTTTATGTTGCATGTAACTATTAGAGGTCCACACCCTATCATTCAGCCTTTAGTTGATATTATTGAAGATCAGGTTGGCATTGCTTCTAGTTTGACTCATTTTGCTTGGTATAATAAACCTCAAGATTTATTTCATATTATTGAAGTACTTAACGAAGAATTAGAAATTAGTGACGTTCATGCAAGTCTTTCACATGAAATGCAAATTTATATTTAAAAAATAATCATATATTTAGACTTGAAACTAAAGAAATGTTTCATGTTAATCCTTGATCTAGAATTAAATTTTTTCAGATTATTTTCATTCTAAAAATTTTATTGCTCCTATTGATCAATATGATCAAGTGATCAAAATAGTTAAAAATTTAGATGAATGATAAACAAGCACAACAACATAGGGTTTAGGATTTGATTCTAAGATTTAAAAATAATAGAGATTGATATGAAGTAACTAATGAAGAAAATGAGTCAGATGAAGACATTGCTCAGCCCCTAGCCAATCATTAGATTCATGAAAATCCACTCAATATTAGTGTTTGTCTAATTATGTTACCTTCATTAAAAGAACTCAATATTCCTAAATTTTTTGAAAGCCCTAATGAGTTAAGAGAAGATCATTTATATGTTTTCAAATTAGTATTCACTACCCTTGATATTGTTAATGAAAAATTTTCTCTTAGAGTTTTCTCATAGACTTTGTAAGGTAAAGCATACCAAGCATTTATTAGTCTTCCAACAAGTGTTATCAACACTTGTAAAGTTATTGAAGATTGATTAGAGTTATGTTTTAGTAAATCTAAAAAAGATTTAGATTTAGTAAATGAACTAGTTAATATTTTATTAGATCCTAGTGAAACCATTTATGGGTTTATAAGTAGATTTAATAGATTATGCTAGAAAATTCCACCTAACATTAGACCATCTAAAAAGTTATCAAGATTATATTTTTTTAATGTTGTACCTTTAAAACATAAAGTCGCTATAAAGGATAAAGATATTATGGATTATAATGAAAATGTAACTTTATGCATAGATTATGAAAAGAAATTAAAATATGTTGGTTTTAATGATAAAAATGTAACAAGTGTAAATATAGATAATATAAAAATTTTAAAAACCATTCATAATTTAGTAACAAAATAGTCGTAGTTAAGCAATAATTAAATGATAATCCATCTTCATCAGGTAAGTCATCATTTGCTCAAAAAAATAAAATTAAAGAAAAGGTTCTTTAGTACAATGTTTGTGAACTAGATAATGGTCTAAATACTTGTATAGTTGTTCAAAAATTTAAAAAATATTCAAGGAAATGAAAGTATCTCAACTGATCTAGATGATAATATAAATGTGTGTGAAATTAGTGAATCTTTGGATGACATAAAAACCACATATTCTTATGTTTTTAATACTAGACAAAAGGACTATTCTAATATAACTAAAAATAATCAAAATTCTGCTCAAAATCAAGATAAAAATAAGAAAATACAAAATAATTCATGAAATAATGTTGATGAAAATTTTAAACATAATGATCCTTTATTAATAGGTTTAATGACTCAAAATATACTTCTTATAAGCTTAAAAATTATACAAATATACATAATTCAGATGTAGGGGCTTATAATATTATTCATTATTTATCTTCCATAAAAGTAGGATTTTCATTATTGGAGGCTACTAGTTTTCTTGGATAGCTTGACAAAATTAATGAGACCTTAAAAAAACCACATGTTAAAAATGTTTTAAGATTTCAAGAAGAAAAATAAAATAATGAACCAAATCAATCAATAATTTTTGCTTAGATATATGATCCTCCTACAGATTACATACCACCTTTCTATATATCTATCAATGTTATTGATAAAGCCATGCATAAATGCATTTTAGATACAGGTGCATCTAAGAATATTATGCCAAAATTTATCATTGATCAATTAAGTATTTATTATGAAAAGGATAATAGGAAACTCACACATTTTGATTCACATCAAAAAAAAACTTTGGTAAGTTTTGAGATATTGTGATTAAATTTTTACAAGATAAAAAAATTAGATGTATGACTAATGTTTAAATTATAGATATACCAAGAAATTATGAAATGCTCTTGGATAGATATTGGTCTAAAGAAATTGAAGCATTTGTTGGAAAAGATACTACTTGAATTCTAATTGGGAATGAAGTTGTCTTTATTTGAAGAGGGGATTGGTCTAATAATCTTATTGACTCTATACTATCGACTATTGTTTATGTAGAAACTAGAATTAGTACATATGAGTTATTAACCTTTGATAAACATGAATAACAACAAGATGTATTTTCTTAAAATGATTTATGGACTTTATATTTGATAGTGCTTCATCATAAGTAGGAATTTGTGCATGAATCTATCTCATTTCTCTTATAGGTAAGATTTCCTATTACACCTACAAATTATCTTTTGATACTACAAACAATACGGTAAAATTTGAAGCCTTATGTCTTGCTTTAAAAAAGGCAATAAAATTAAATGTAAAATAATTAAAGGTATTTATAGATTCTAAATTAGTGATCAAATAAGTAAGGAAAGTTTCCAAGACAAACTAAATGCATCTTCATTGATATACTCGAAAGGTTTGGTCCTTAAAAAGTTTGAAGCTTTCAATATCACCCATATTCTTAGAAAATTTAATATATGAGTTGATAAATTTGTTGTTTTGATTTTAACCCTACGATGAGTGATATAGAACCTACTATTGAATTTTTATTTTTAAAAATTTTTAGACCTAAAATTCCTTATTTAAATGAAAATTGGTCTATTTTTTACTTTGATGAATATATTGATGCCTTTATTAAACATAATTATTTTGATAGTGATAATTATATTCTTAATTATAGAGACTATTTACAACTGAATACTAATAAGTTGTCAGTGAGTTTAGTGATTTTGGAATCTATGTTTACTCCACACGACCAATCTAAAATCTCACGTATAGAAGAACCTTCTAGGAGAATTATTGGAGAGACTATCCTAATAAATCTTGGAACTGAAAAAGAACTAAAAATTATTTATTTGAGAATACAATGTACTCTGGATGAGAAGATAAATTTTATTAAACTTTTTAAAGAAATTATTGATATTTTCATCTGGTCTTATAAATATTTAAAAAGATATGATACTAATTGTATAAAACATGATATTATTATTCATCCTGGTATTAAACCCATTAAGCATAAAATATTAAGGATAAGACCTTTGTTGAAAGATGCCATCAATAAAGATCTTGATAAAATGCTTGATAGTGGTGTCATTTTTATTATAACATATTTTGAATGGGTAACTAATACAATACTTATATGTAAAAATAATGGAGATATCAGAATTTGTGTAGAGTTTAGAGATCTAAATAAAGCTAGTGTGAAGGATAATTTCCCTCTTTCAAGTATTGATCAAATTCTACAAGTTAGAAGATCTAAAATATTTTTTTTACTTTATGGATTTTTGGGTTATAACTAAATATTTATCAATCCAAATGATAGGCACAAGACAACTTTCACAATTTAGAGAGGAACTTTTACTTTTAATAGAATACCTTTTGGTCTCATGAGCACAGGTGCAACCTTTCAAAGAGAAATGCATGCAACATTTGATGATTTAATTGGTACTGTCATACAATTATACTTAGATGATATTACAATTCATTTAAAAAAGAGAAAGAAACATCTAGATTATTTATGTGAAGTATTTGAAAGATGTAGAAAATATAGTCTTTTCTTTAATCTTAATAAATCTTTTTTTGGTGTTATGGAAGGCAAGTTATTAGGACATATTATATCTAAATATGATATTTCAATTGATCTTAAACTTGTTAAAGAAATAAAATAATTGCATCCACCTAAAGATCAGTTTGCTCTTAGGTCTTTGTTTGGAAAAAAATAATTGTGTGCGTAATTTGGTATCAAATTTTGTTGATAAATCAAATTCTTTGTAGATTTTGCTCAAGAAAAACTAGTCATGTGTGTGGGATACATAAGTTGATTCTACTTTTAATAATGTGAAAAATGCTATTGCAAATGTATCAGTGCTTGTTAAACTTGATTTGTTTAAGTCTTTTATTTTCTATGTTAATGCAACATAAAAAGCCATAGTTTTGTGATAACATAACAAGATAAAAATAATGATGAAAAACTCATAGAATATATGAGTCAAGTTTTGATAAATACAAAACTTATGTATCCTCTTATTGAGAAATTTATTTTGTTTTTAGTTTATTCATTAATTAAATTTCATCATCTCTTGATGGGAAATAATGTTATCATAAGATCTAATGTACCTAATTTGTATTCTCTTTTAAAACAACCTACCATTCAAGAAAGATTAGTAAAGTGGATTTTAAGAATCCAAGAGTCTAACCTTGAATTTGAAATTTTTAAAAGTATTAAAGGATATGAATTAGAAAAACAATTGGATGAAAATGTTTTTTCTAATATTAATGTTTTGATTTTATCTATTGATGATTTATTGAATATAAAACCTCATTTTCAGTCAATGAAGATTGTTGATTTTTCAAAAATGTTTGAGTTTGGGTTTGAAATGAAAGATTGGGACTATTTAATAGCTGAAGATGTTTGGTATCATGATCTTGTATATTATTTTTAAAATCAAACTTGTCCTAAAAATTTGGATAAAATACAAAAGAGATCATTGAGAGTGCAATTTTTAAAACTATGCTTCCTTGATTTTTTTTGTTTTATAGAAATTGTGATAGAATTTTGCTAAGATATCTTACTCGTGATCAAATCTAGGAGGTACTTATGGGATGTTACAAAGTTAGTTGTGGTGATCATTATGCTATAAAAAATACAGTGTATAATATTTGATGTGCATGTTATTATTGACCTATGTTGTTTCAATATGTTTATAAGTTGGTACACTCTTGCATACCTTGTCAACTATTTATTGGTAGGGACAAATTACCATCAATTCATTTGAATCTTTTAATTTTTAAGAAACCATTCACTAAATGTAAAATTGATTTTATTTTATATATTCATCCTCCTTCCATTGACCATAGATATATGTTTATTACGATTGATTACTTTATAAAATGGTCTGAAGTAAAAGCTTTAAAAAATTCAGTTACATCTGAAGTTATTTTATTTATTGAAAATCAGATTTTTTCTAGAATTGGTGTAGCTTATGAGATTGTTTTAGATAATAGTCCTCAACTTACTTCAAATGAATATTTATAATTTTTAAGAAAATATTTTACTATTTCTAGTCATTCCTCTAAATATTATCTTCAAAGGAACATACAAGCTAAATCCACAAATAAAAATCTAATTTTTATTATGAAGAAAATAATTTGTGAAAATATAATAAATTAGCACCTTAAGATATTTGAGTAGGTATGGGCTTGTAGTACCATTTTTAAGGTAGCTACAAGATATTCTCCTTTCATGCTAACTTATGGTGTTGAATCCCCTTTACCTATAGAGATGCAAATATCATCTTCTCATATTACTTTGTAATACTTAGCAAATGATACCAATATAATTAAATAAAGACTTATTTATTTATTAGCTTTAGATGAAAGTAAAATTACTGGTCTACAAAAGTTGAAAGAAACCAAAATAAAGTTAAAGAAATTTTTTGATAAAAAAGTTTCTAGGAAAATATTTAAGGTTGGTGATCTTGTACTTTTTTAGGATAAAAACTATAAAGATCCAGGAAGGCATCATAATTTTGATTCGTTTTGGTTGGGATTATATAAGATTGTTTTAATACTTAGAAAAAATACTTTTCACTTACAAGATATGGAAGGAAATTGGTTGAGTTATTCAGTAAATGAGCATCATTTGAAATTGTTTCATCAATAATTCTTTTTGTTTGTTTGTTTGTTTTGGTTTTGTTTGTTTCCTTTGTTTTATTTTTTTGTGTTTTATTTTTTATTGTTATTTATTTTATTAGATCAATTTTGGTTACATCAACAATATATTAATTAGTATGAAGGAGAATCACATGAAGACTGTTATATTTCTATAAATATATAATTATGGTAATATAGTTTACATAACATAATTCAAATTTTACTTTATAAATAAATTTGAAATGGTTATTAATGTTTTTAAAGTAGTACATGTTTTCATAATTTATGTATAAAGCATTTGCTTTTAATTTTTTATCCACCCCAAAATTTTCTATCTAATCATCTTTTTTCTTCACACCACGCTAACTGAACTTTCATCCCTTTAAAAGAATTATTAACAAAGGAGTTTGCATTTAGCTACTTGAGAAATGATTTTTAGATTGTACTCTTATGTGTTTTGTATTTTATAGGCAAATTTTAATTTTGATACTTCATTTCATTTCTGAAATCAACAAGCAAGGTCACTAGTGTTGAGCCTATTTTTGACACCCCCTTTTTACTTTTTAAAATCCAAGTGTTGTAAATTGATTCTGTCATATTGATGACTTTGTCATAACATTTAAAAATTATTATTTGGGGTATTAGTTCATTGCATCATTTGAATATACATTATTATGACAAATTTTTATTACAACCTTTACATTTAGTGAAAGCGTTACTCTACATTTTAAGTGGTTTCAAAAGCATTTAATAGATTTAATGAAAATATTAAGCATATACAAGAATTGGCAGGCACATTTATTTAAACATGTGGATCATATAAATACAATGCTAATGGTCAAATGTCTGAATATTCATGGTTTGATACATAGATTCATTGATGAAATGGAAATTATGATCATGAAGTTATATATACGAATGATCTATGCTAGTATTTTATTGATAGTATTTGAAGTAATTATATATATATATATATATGATCAAAGCATATAAATTTTTAATGTTTCAAATATTGTTAAAACTAAATGTTTTCAAAACATAAGATCTAAAGGTTAATATTGGAAAGAACCATGATTGATTTGTGATAGTAACATTGTATATTTAAAAGGGGTTGAATATCACTAGACCTAAGAGGTGGTAATGATACTAAGGATAAATGTTTATTAATTGGAATAAATACCTAAGAATTGTATATTGGTGACCTATTTAAAAGTAATAATATAAACCTAAGGTGTAGGATAAGAAACTCAATAATGACTTGGTGTTTAATGTTTACTATGGGGATCGAAAAAGTGGTTGACATCTCTAATTGGTCGTTATATGGATTTATTGCATTGGGGTTATGGGGATTGTATTATAGAGTGTCTAGAGACCACAAAATTTATGACATTAAATCCTAAGGTACATGCATTAGTAAAATTAATTTGGTGATAAATTTAGTATAATATTTAGTCATATTCAAACTTTTTTAGGGTTGCCAAAAGAATTTGGCAGTGTTGGTAGTGAGCTATTGATAGTTTGTTATCCAATGTTTTTGAGACACATATCAAGATCAGTTATGATGGATTTGAGACTATAAAAATTTAATTTTACATTGGTAACTATCATTATGGACAAGCTTGATGCAAAAGAGATATTCAAGAAGTAAAAAGAAAGATAATAAGTTTGGCAAGTTGTAGATAAGGTATGGATTTCATTTTCAGTTTGATATCACCATAGCAGATATGAGCTAGAAAGGTTTATGGATATACATAATATTTTCAATCATTTTGATCTTGATAAATGCAAGGTTGAAATGTTTTTTATAATAAAATAATGGTAGTTTGATTCATATATTTTCTCTATAATGTTCTGGGTTGCACAATTTTGTTTTTTGAGGTTATAGGGTTCAAATTGGTTATATGTCTTCATTAGATTTTTGCGATGGTGTTATTCTTTGAATCATGCAATTTGGTTGTGGTTTCATTTGTAAAATAATTTATATTTTGGTAGCATATTATTTGGTTTGATTATTTTTAAAATAATACATAGATTCAATACATGCAAAGATTTACTTGGTTCTGATCCTTGATGAGTTTCAGTTACAGTCATCTGTGCTTGGAAAAAAAAAGTTGGTTTCGGTGATGGGTGGTAAATATGAGATAAATATTCAAAATACATGCTTGTTATTATTTAAATTAAAATTTTCAATAAGTTAGTTCGATAATGCTTGGTTATTAATAATTTGTATATCCATAAATGATGCATGTCTGGACTGTGCTACAAAGTTAAATTTGGTTTTGATAGAGGTGTGTGTCTTGTTTGTTTCAAATTTAAAATAATATAAACTTTAGTATAATTTCATTTTATTTGTTTCTTTTTGAAGATGATCTATATACATGCAGTGATTTATTTGATTTTAGTTATGGTTATCTAAAGAATGAGAGAGACCTTGATTTGTTTGATTACTAATGAATCTCAGATTAAATAAAGTTACATAAATAAGTTGAGTTTTCAAAGATATAAGTTGTTTTCATTTTGATAAGTTGAAAAAAGCATTGATGTTATGAGGTTCCTATTTGATCTATTTGAAAATATACATAGTAGATAAATATGACTCTTTGATGTGTGTTAATATTGGGATTTCTAATTTGAAGCCATGGCACATTTTATTTGGTTTGGTTGGAAATTTTTGATGGAAAATCAATGTGATAAGGAATTGTGTGTGAATAAGTTGGCTTTTTATTTGAAATCAGTTTTGATATCATAAATGGTTTTAGATGATTAATTAAAATTTATGCATAAATGTTTTGATATAAGAAATACTACTTGCCTAAAATATTATGGTTTCCATATAATGTTAGTAAATATTTATGGGTTGAAATAATTATTGATTCGATCTGGTTATCAAATTGAAGAGAAATTTTGTTTTTTAGTTAGTAACATCGAGCTTTTCATTAGTTTGTTATTCATAGTCATTTACAAAGTGAGATATAGATTTTTACATTTAAGCAATTGGCAGAATTGTTTGATATCAGTTTCAAAAGGAAAATCAGTGGTTTTGATATATTTTTATATTAGTTGGTTTTTTAGCACTATTAATTTATTTTGAAAAAATATTTGGTCACTTATCAGGATAATGTTGTTTATTCATATGTTTTTTCAGGTAAATTTTGTTTCTTTTGATTTCATAAGAAAACTCTTGGTCATTTTTCAAACTGTGTTAATGAAATAATATTTCAAAATTTCAATCAGTTTATTAAATTTATGATATGGATTTATATAGATTTAATATATGGTTGAGGATAATTTTATTACAAGTAAGTAATCAGGGTTTTGATTTGTTTTATTTTTAAAAAAATGTCAAGGTGGCCACCTCCTAACTCTAATAATTCTTATGGAAATGTGGGGAGGACTGATCAAACTTGGAATAGAGAAGATTCATCTTTTCATAATTTTGCTTTTAGAGGTCAATTTTTTGGAGGTAAAAGTTATGGTAGAAATTTTTTTAGACCTTTTAATAGAAGAACTCGAATGTCTATTCACTTTGACGCCTTAGATCCTATTTTTTAAGATTTTTTGGATGCCTTGCAATTTAATCATGTAAATAACAGAGGAATCAAAGTTTGAAGAGACCATATTAGATAACTCATCCTCACAAATATAGAAATCCAAGTGGTTCAACACAGTGAATGCAGATAGCCCTGTAATATGAATGCAACTCAATGTCTCATCACTCACCTTAGCATCATGACCATTTATCTAAAAATAACTTACAATAAGTTGTTAAGTTT
The DNA here is from genome assembly GCA_037957365.1 of Torreya grandis. Classification (NCBI taxonomy): domain Eukaryota; kingdom Viridiplantae; phylum Streptophyta; class Pinopsida; order Cupressales; family Taxaceae; genus Torreya; species Torreya grandis. Next base: position 9,120,034 of record JARHVA010000035.1, on the reverse strand, counting down.
CATTCTCATTCCCTAGTGCCATTAAACTATAAAATCCCATCACTTGAACCTGTGAACCCCACTAAAACTTGTTAAAAATTAAATCTTGCATATTTTCATTATCATTTACTATAAAAAGAAAATACAATTTCTCTTATCTATAAAAGACAAGAAATAAGTCCTTCAGCATTACCTGCCATCACTAAGATGGTAAATAAGAGTAAGATAGAAGTGGATGATGAAGAGAATTATGATGTTATCAAGTTAATTAAGTTTATTGCTACCACCATGAGTTACATAGAGTATTTGAGTGACAAGGGTTATATGTTGATATAAATAATTTCAAATTTTAATGAGGAATAAGATGTTTAGTGATGTTTAATTCTGCTATTTTAACATATTTTTAAATACTTTATATGTTTTTAATATTGCTTAAAACTTTATTTTGATAGTGATTTGACAATAGTTTGACAGTGTTTAAAAATATTTTAGATGATATATATTTTTTATGTTGAATATATGAAACTATGGATAATGCATATGGATAAATGTTAAATGCAGTAATTCATTTAAATAGATTATGTTGTTTTTAAATGTTTTGTATAATAGGTTTATTTAGATGTTGTTATGTATAAGGGCCCCTATCTGGTTAGAGTCTATCCCTTTGGTCTATTAAATATTTATTTTGATCTTAAAAATTATTTTAAAATACTAAGTTATATTAAGTTAAGTTATAACTGAAATTTTATTAACTTAATTAGAGTCAATTAAAACCTAACTAATAACTAACTAAAGCTACTTATCCCTCAACCATATTTTGAGGGAAGGATTATAAAATAATATCAAAGTGACATTTTTAAGAAGGAACATTATACAAGTATTTTTAAATACTCTAATTTACTTCAAAGTTCATCATAATACTCTTTTTTATGCAACGTCTCTGAGATTAAACAATTTTTTTAGATAAATTAAAGTCACATTCGTTGATGGTTAAGTAATATCCTTAATTAGCATAGGTGTTGCCAAGTTTCATTGTCTAGTTTATAAATCAATTATCTGAAAATTGTTAGGTTTAATATCTTATGATGATTGCAAATTTGCAATCATATGAGTAAAATCTGAACTACTTGATCTGAATATCGATGAATACTTTGTTATATGCAACATGTTATTGATCCATTCGGATTGTTTTAGTTGTTATATCAAATATTTTTGTTTTGAATATGTTGTTTCACAATAAAATTCATTTCATCTTTGCTAAGACAACTCTCTTTGTAGACTCATAGTCTTTTATTTTATTTTCATTTATTTTATTTTACTTGTTGTTTAATCTAGTAATTAATTTAATTAGATTAATTAGCTTTTAATTTTAGTTGTATTATTTGATTAATTTAAATTATTGTATTTATTTAAAAAAAATTAACTTTTCTTAAATAGTTAGATATATCTGTTAAGTTTATTTATTTTAGATTAAATCTATAAGATGTATTTCATAAATTGTGCATTCATTTACTTTAAGTTTAGATTAATTGTTAAAATAGAATTAGTTGGTGTTATAGTTATTCTTTTTACATTAGATCTAATTAAAGTTTGTTATATTTTTTAATCTTTAGTTTGGTTTACATCTAGATTAGTTTTATTTCTAATTTAGTTTTTTGTAGTTTCAGGTTTAGATCTTGTGTAATTTTGTTAATTTTTATTTTGATTTATTTCTTTGGAATTCATTGTAATATTTTATTGTTATCTTTCAGGTCTTTGTGTTTAATTTATTTTGACCTTTTCTGAATAAAACATAATATTTCAAAGCGTTTGAATGGAAAAAAATATATTTTTAAGGAACAAAAATCTTTCTTTCAAGAGATTATCTCAATTATAGATCTTCTCTGTAAGATAGGTTAGATTATATATCCACATTTGTTTCCTTTAGACTTAAAGAGAATAATTCATTTCTAAATTTATAATGAAGTATTGATTAGTATTTGTGACACTTTTTTATTTTCTTATAACATTTAAAACCCCTTGCACATTTTTTAAATCATTGTGACCTATTAGACCTTTACTATTAAATTGATATGATTCCATCTTCACCTTCATGATAGGTGAAAGGGATGATTAATTGATGTAAAATTTTCAACCATCAAAAATCACCTCTCTCTCTAATGCTAACCCTGTAATTGTTAATATGGGAGGGCTCAACATCGAAGGTTAGTAAGGCTGAGAGATGTGGGATTTCAACTTTTGTACTTGCATAAGCTTTTAATTTTCATAGAACTATCTCTATATTTTTATTTTTTTCTTTTAAGGCCTTCACCCTCAAATCTTGGCCCCATGTAACCAGCAATATGCAAGGGCTCATCACCTAGGACCAAGGTAAGTGGGTAAAGTTATTTACTTAAAGTGTGCTAATGTTTTTATTTCCCAAAAGCACCATAAAGGGGGGACTCTATCATAGACAATTTTCATAAACTCCACTATAGGCTAATATTTTTTATAAGTTGTGCAAGAAGATCTAGGTAAATAGATGTACTTTGCTTGTAAGAACTAAGACAAAGACC